>APFE030458242.1:205776-222737 GCA_000404065.3 Pinus taeda
TGTTATTGATGCTACTATATTGATGATCAACATAGAGGAGCTTATGTATTGTGTATGTATTCCGCAATAGTACATGATTAGGATAATCTCCATTGAATATGTGTTTATTATTCAAAATTTCTATACAATGTTGAGCACTTAAGAATTTTTGGTTGCCATGTTTATGTTCATGTTCCTAAGCAAAAGAGGGCAAAGTTGGAGCCTTCTGTGAAGAAGGCGACTTTTGTGGGCTACAATGAAGATTCAAAGGCCTTTAAGGTCTATATTCCAAGACAACATTATATTGAAAGTTGCAAGGATGTTATCTTTGATGAAGATGTCTCTTTTTGGAAGTCCAAGGGTTCACACTTGGACTTTGATGATGAGATACAGGTGACTCCGAAGAATGTGGAATCAAAAGCTAATGAACCTGAACCAATGGACCAAGACCCTCATGAAGAATCTGATGATCATGAAATTGTTGACCCTCTTATTATTTTGTGTAACATCAGATGATGTTGTAGTCTCAAACTTTGTAGAGAGGCTAAAACCAGTTTTCCACGTGGACACACCCCTCAGGGTTGGGGACACACTTCCTCACTCCCCACGCTCTGAGGATGGAGAAACTCCTGGGGAAATGTTTCCCCATGTCCTCCTTTTTGGGGAAACTTAGGGAAACTTCGGGGGGACTTTTTCCTAGTGATGAAAAGCATCCCCCCACATCCCCCCAATTTCTTTTTTGCTAATAACAATTAAAAACATAAAAAATTACAAATTTTAATATTAATAAACAAAAAAACAAAAAAAACTTTGAAACATAATCATTCACATTTCTCATTAACCCTACGACTTTACTTCTCGCCCAGGATTTTCCTGTTGTCATCCTTGACATTTTCGTCTGCAATTTGTTGTGATTCGGATTTACTATCAACCGGGGGCCTGAGACATTAGAGCTGCGATTTTCATTTCATGACTTGGAGTTGCCGGATTAGAGCTGCAATTTTCATTTTGTGACTTGGAGCCACTGGATTGGATCTATGATTTATTATTTAGTACTTTTTGAGAAATTTACTAGTATTTCATTGCTTTCTATGTTTACTTTTAGCTTAGTATTCTATGGCTATTTTAGACTTCAGCATAATGTCATTGTCATATGATGAATTTACTTTCGATGTGCATTGTGTATTTCAATTGTCAAATTTTAATTTAGATGTACCTTGCATAATATTAATGCCCATTGCCAAATGATGAATTTAGATGGAACATTGCATAACGTCAAATGACGGATTCAATTTAGTAATTTACTTTAAGATTTACAATTTTACTTTGATGATTGCAAAATTGTTGAATTATGATTATGATTCATTATAGTCTAATACGAAAGGATGATCATATTTAGATATACATTTCATAATTATTAAGATTTAATATTTAGTTAGTTATCGACATATTGTTGGGATTTTATTTTTTATTTTTATATATTAAAATTTTAATAACTTTATAATTTTTAAGACTCTGACGTCCTCCCGTTTCCCCTAAATTTCCCTAAATTTTGGAGTTGCTTATATATGTCCCCCTTGTGCGTATCCCCACTCCCGCGTTTCCCTGTCCCAGAAACTCAGTGGAACATTGGGTAATTCTCCAAAACCCATAAATCGTTTATGAAAATTCCACCCTGAGACAGCTCAATTAAATTAATTGATCGATAATTAAAAATTGCCTAAGTCTAACTTAAAGAAATCGATTAATTAATAGGAATTAATTGTGGTCATGGAAGTCTCAACTGGAGATTATAAGGAGGGGTCTATGGGGTAGATGGAGAACATATACACCAATTGCAGATACTTAGTGATCAAGGCAGTTTGATTTTCTAGTAGTAGGTGATTCAACAGTGGGATCGAGCCAATGATCGAGTAGCATGTGGCAAAGAGGCAGAGTAGCAAATTTCCAAAGGAGTTTCTAGTTTCAGAAGAGTCGGGACAGCAAGTTGTACTATTTCTTCAGGAGGTTACACAGGGGTTGCGCAGAGCCTCAAGAGTGTAGTTCGATTTAGCTGAGCAAGAGCAAGATTTAGTTGTCGAAGTTTGGGATAATTTTCCTGTGCGTCGGAGAATTCTTTCCAAAGCGGCAGCTATTAGTCAGAGGCATATTCGAGGCAAAATGGGGCTGAGCGTTTGAGGGACTGTGCAGGGGTGACGCAGGAGTTACGTAGAGGAGTTTGAGTTTGCCAATTCAAGTGGCCAGACTAAGTTGAGATTGCTCGAAGAGGAGGGTAAATTCCCTCAGATATTTTTGCTAGCATTTCTCTCAGAGAGGATTGCCAATTTGGCATCCATTTTATTGTACTCAGAATTTTTGTTGCAGCATAATAATAATACCCTCATCTGCTACACCGGTTTTCCCACATTAGGTTTTTCTGGGGACAATTGTCCAAAAATAACAATGTCAATTTGTGTGTGTGATTGCTCTATATTTCTCAGTTCTGCATATTTTATTTTCCGCAACGTAATTTTTTATTTGTGAAGAATTGCAATGTGAATTATTCATTGTTTGTTGTAGCAAATAAACTATTTTATAATTAACCAGTTAGAAGAATAATTTCCAGTTGTTGCATTTCAAGGATTTTTCACATGGTATCAGAGCGGTTTTGATCAAATCAATAGCTCAAAGATGAAAAAGGGAGAAATTTGTTGTTCACAGAGAGAAGCAACACAATTTCTCCAGGATTTGTGCAAGGCCTATCCGGGCAGTGCAAGTCGCAGAGCAGAAGTTTGATTTCCAGTTGCAGAGTGGCAGGAAAAGTTTGAATCGCTCAGAGCAGAGCTCCAACAAGCAGAGATAGGACCGGAAAGTAATTCCAGAGAGCAGCATAGCAAAATCGTTGAGCAGATTCAAGCAGAAGAGGAAGAGAAATTGTACACACAGAGGGAGTCTCTTAGAGGGTTTCTAGTTTCAAAAATCCAAAACTTCCAGTTGTATTAGGTAGTAGCACAAGCAAATTTTCTCACACTAGGAAGGAGTGCGAGTAGCAATACTAACAGTTGAGAAGGTGAAAGAGGGATATTTTCGTCCCAAGTCGAGTTTTTGCAGTGATGGCTTCAGCAGGACTCCAAGATCAAGACAAATTAGAGGATGCATCGAACTATTGTATTTGGAAGGCTAGGATGGCATTCTTGCTAGACAAATATGGTCTGAATCAGTAAGCAGAAAACATTGTTGTCGTATCGTTGTTGTCGTACTTCCAGATCCAAATTAGCTAGAGAATTACAATAAGGAGATGACCAAGGCGAAGCAGTTGATTCTCGATGGAGTTCGACATTATATAGGCTCATAGTTGCAGCCAAGAATACGGCCAAAGAAATGAGGGATGCTATCAAAATCCTTTCAAGCAACAAAGGATGTTGCTAAAGGAAAAGTTGAGTAATGTTCGAATGTAGAAGGGTGAAGGCATCAATCCCTCTCTCACCAAAATTCAGGATATTTGAGATGAGATTACAATCGTAGGAGAGTCACATCCACCTACAAAACTTGCACGCTTCGCCCTCAACAGTGTCACCAAGGAATGGGAGACCTTCGTACAAGGCATTTTGGGACAAGATCAGTTGCCTAGGTGGGACCAAATGTGGGTAGATCTCATACAAGAGATGAGGTGAGCTCTAGTAAATAGCTACATCAATGGAAGTAGCAGTAAAGGATCGAAGGGTGTCAAGGAGGAAGAAAATGTAGCCCTTGCATCAAAAGGGAAAGCAAGACGTCCCAATCAAGGACAAGGCTCGCAAGGAGAAAAGAAGAAGAAGAAGGATTTGTCCAAGATCAAGTGCTTCCGGTGTGGCGAGCTTGGCCACTACAATACCTAGTGTCCCTAAAAGAAGAAGCACATGAACGAGAAGCAGGATCAGACGGCAACATCCACAGAGATCAATAATCTTTCCTCTCTGCTAGAGGAAGATTTCACCATGTATGCAGTTATACCTTCAAGAGAGAGATGGGACAATGTAAAGCTTTATTCCTAAAGTTGTAGAGATCCAGGCGAGGGTCCAGTGTAGATTGTGGCAGCAAGACCATACGTTGCTACAGGGGCCCAAAATATTCAGTAGCAAGAGGATCAGTGTCAGTTGGTGCAGTCAGTTCCATAGTGACAATTGCAAACTAGTTGCAATCAGATGTTGAGGGGAGGAGAGAAGTGTTGATAGCAGTGCAGGAGGCACAGTGCAGAGTCAACATCAATGCAAATTTCGTAGTGGACAATGCAAAGGCTAGTAGTAGTAAGAGACTCAAGAGACAATTGCAGCACAAAGACACGGTTGCTTCAAATACTTCTTAGTTGCAATAGTTGCAGCAACAACACTAACAATAAGAGGGAGTGTTAGTTGGGTTGCAGTCCAAATGCAGAGTTGGCAGTAGTACAGGTTGTACTATGTAGTGTCGGCAGCAGCACAGATGCAACACGGTTCAGCTGCAGCCAGTAGCAGATGAATCTGAGTTAGCACAGTGGTTAATGGACAATGGTAGGCATCTACAGTTGTCAGACATCAGCAACGTGTATGAGACGATGATGCAGAGACAGGGTGTTGTAGCAATGCAGCACTAGAACATCTTCCTCACTAAGAGGAAGTGTTAGTTTTTGTAGCATCAGATGGTTTTCTAATCTCAAACTTTGTGAAGAGGCTAAAACACATGAGTTCTCCAAAACCTAGAAATTGTTTCTGGAAATTCCACCAAGATACAATGCAATTAAATTAATTGATCGATAATTAAAAATTGCCTAAGTCTAACTTAGGGAAATCAATTAATTAATAGGAATTAATTGAAAAATGTGGGAATTCTATAGAAACTCACATGGATCGACTTAGAGATGGCCTCAACCATCGATTAAGATTTAATCATGTTCGTTGAAGTCTCTACCGGAGATTATAAGAAGGGATTGATGGGGTAGATGGAAAACATATACACCAGTTGCAAATACTCAGTGATCAAGGCAGTTTGATTTTCCAATAGCAGGTGCTTCAACAGTGAAATTGAGCCAGTGATCAAGTAGTAGGTGGCAGTGGGGCAGAGTAGCAGATTTCTGGAGGAGTTTCCAATTTTGGAAGAGTTAGGAGAGGAGGACATATTATTCCACCAGAAGGTTGCGCATAGCCTCAAGAGGGTAGTTCGATTTAGCTGAGTAAGAGCAGGATTTAGTTGTCGGAGTCCAGGATAATTTTCCTCTGGGTCGGAGAATTCTTTCTAGCGCGGCAACAATCAATCACAGGCAGATTCGACGCAGGATTGGGCTGAGCATTTGAGGGACTACACGGAGGCAACGCAAGAGCAGCGCAGAGGAGTCTGAGTTTGCCAGTTCGAGTGGCCAAACTGAGCTAAGATTGATTGTGGAGGGTAAATTCCCTTAGATATTTGTCAGTATTTCTCTCAGAGAGGATTGCTAGTTTGGGGTCCATTTTATTGTACTCAAAATTTCTTCTGCTGGATAATAATAAAACCCTCATCTGTTGCACCGATTTTCCCACATTGGGTTTTTGCTGGGGACAATTGTCCAAAAATAACAATGTCAATTTATGTGTGATTGCTCTAAATTTCTTAGTTCCGCATATTTTATTTCCGTGGTGTAATTTTTTATTTGTGAAGAACTACAGTGTGAATTATTCATTATTTGTTGTAGCAAATAAACTGCTTAATAATTAATCAATTAGAAGAATAATTTCTAGTTGTTGCATTTCAAGGAATTTTCACACCGCCAAGAGCCATTGTACCTAATACTAGCAAGAGACATGCCTAGCTTGAAAGGGCACTGAAGGAAGTTGAAGGACATGTTGCAACTCGTGGGACCTTCGTTGAAAGCAAGAATTCGAAGAGGTACTTTGGTCATATAGCCTTGATGTGCAAAATCATTGAATCTAACCCATCCACTTATGAAGAAGCAGTTTAAGAACAAATTTGGAAAGATGTTATGACTGAAGAATATCAATCTATATAGAAGAAGGATGTGTGGGAAATTGTGCCAAGGTATGAATGAAAGTTTGTTTTGTCTTCAAAGAGGATTTATAAAATTAAGCATGTTGTTGATGGAAGTGTTGAAAAGTACAAGGCTAGATTTGTGGCTCGTGGATTCTCCCAGAAAGAGGGAGAGGATTATGAAGACACATTTGCTCTCGTTGCCAGGTATGCATCTATTAGATCGATTATTGCTCTTGCTTGCATTGCAAGTTGGAAATTGCATCAAATGGATGTCAAAGTTGCTTTTCTGAATGGGGTCTTTGAAGAGTAATTCTATATTGAGCAACCTCATGGTTTTGAGGTCCATGATAGAGAAACACATGTTTGCAAATTAAAGAAAGCTTGTATGGGCTGAAGCAGCCCCCTCGTGCATGGTATTCCCATATTGATGGCTATTTGATGAGTCTTGGTTTCAAAAAGAGTAATGTTGATCTAAACCTGTATTTTAAAGTTGTTGATGGGGAGCCCTTGATGTTGCTACTATATGTGGATGATTTGTTTATGATCGAGATTGAGTATCTGATTGTCCAATGTAAGAGGGAGTTGATTTTTGAATTTGAAATGAAGGATTTTGGTCTCATGCACTACTATTTGGGATTGGAAATTTGGCAAAAGCCTAATGGAATCTTTGTTGGCCAAGGCAAATACATTATTTTGATCATTCAAAGGTTTGGCATAATGGATTGTAAGTCCATGGACACACCTATGGCGACGAATTTGAAGAAGATCTAGGATTGTGATTACGATTTGATTGATCCCTCTATGTATCACAAACTAATTGGCTTATTGAACTATCTTGTGAATGTTAGACCTGATATTTGTTATGTCGTGAACGCATTGAGAAAATTCTTGCTTGAGACTCTCCATGTACACTGGGTTGCAGCAAAACACAGTTTGAGATATTTGTGTGGTACTATTGAATATGGTTTGAAATATGCTTCTAATGGTGAATGGCAGTTGCATGGATTTATTGATGTTGATTGGGTTGGTAGCTTTGATGATATGATGAGCACCTATGGTTTTTGTTTTGGCTTGGGCTCCGCTATGATTTCATGGTCTAGTAGCAAGAAAATTTATGTTGCTCTAAGTACGGCAGAAGCTGAATATATTGTTGCATGTTCTACCTGTTGTGAAGTTGTGTGGCTTTGAAAATTGGTTTTTGGTTTGTCAAATCAAGTGTTGGAATCAACCATTATATATTGCGATAATCAAAGTTGTGTGAAGCTTTCTAAGAACCAAGTGTTCCATGACAGGTCGAAGCACATTGAGATTAAGTATCACTATATTCGGAATATTGTCCAGAGGAGAGTTGTGAAGCTCGAATATGTCCCTACTAATGAACAAGTTGTTGATGTGTTGACAAAGTCATTGTCCCATTCGAAATTTGCTTATTTTAGAGAATAACTTGGAGTTGTTGAGAACCCCTCTCTGAGTGAGAGGGGGCAATGATTATACAACATCATGTGATGGACAATCTTCCTTAGGCTATAGTCGGGAGACCTATGGATTGGTCGAGAATATTCTCACTCCCCTAGGTCAATGGACCAAGAGACTAGTGAGTTTGGTCAAGGAGATTGGTTATGAGGTACGAATTGATTTTGTGTTCTCTCCCTTAGGTCATGAGCCGGGAGACTATATAGTCTGGGATTGAGATATGGATTCCTCCCCTGGGTTGTGGGCCGGGAAACCTTGTGGTCGGGGACATGTACCATGTGTATGTGATTGTGATAAGGATTCTGTCCTTAGGCTATGGGCTGGGAGACCTCGTGTATGGCCAGGAAGATGTACCCTATGCATGTGTTTGGTTTGGACCCATCGGTCAATGGTATACTGACTTGAATGCCATGGGTTTGTGGCTTGTAGGATGTGTTGATGTTGTGTATCTTTCTTTATGATGAGATTGATGATCTCTCCCTTAGGCTATGTCGAGAGACCTATGGATTGGTCGAGGAGATTAATCTTGACAGAAAGAGAGAGACTTGTACTTGTGCTTGAGCCAGGAGACCTATGGATTGGTCAGGGAAATTGATTTTGAGAGAGAATGAAAAATACCTCCCTAGCTAAGAGGGAGTATTGAAAATTTGGGTAGCTATGGTTGGCATTTTCATTGGCAATCTATGGAGAAAACTCATATTTTTGACTTTGACCAAGTTGGCCTCATGATCATCAAGTTGGCCCCACATGTGTGAAAAAGCCACCTCTTATGACTAGTATAAATATGGCATCGTTGGACTTCATTTGAACCATCTCATCACACTCAAGTTCGATTTGAAATCACAAAGAGACAACACACATGTGAAGGAGTCAAGGAGGCTTTCTAATTTGCGTTGACCAACGTTTATTCTTTTGTTTGACTTTTGTTGACTTAGGCTATTTCGCATCTGTTTGACTGCGATTTTGACTATCATAGAGGGTCGAATATTACAGAGATATCTTGACTTTGTTCGGCTGAGATTTCGTCCCTGTTCTGGCTTGTTGACTGTTGTTGACCACATGCCTTAAGTTTTAACTAAGGCTTTGACAAAAGATTTTGACTTGCTCATTGAATGGTTTCTGACACAACTTCAAGACTGAATTTCGGCCCTCTATTCAGCCCCTCTATGTAGACTGTAATATTTGACCAACGTTGACTTTTTTCTCTCCTCGTTGACTAGTTTTGACTTAGACATTTTGAGGTTAGATTGTTGGAATCTTGTTGGAATATTTTGGCGTACTATTGATAAACAAAATTTCTCTCTAATAAGAAAAGAATTGGTTTGGTTTTCCCCTTATGGGTTTTGCCCTGGCTTGAAGCCTAATTTATAGTGTCTCGTCTCTTGTTTACTGTTCATGTGATCTCTACTGCTCTATTGATGAAATTGTATTGTTGAAGTTTTTCATGTATAACTGCTTTATGGTTGGAATGCAAGAAAAATAATAAATATATTATTGGAAGTAGTTACCAATTTTGAAAAACTACACTAGTCTTGGATGCACTAGAAAATCAACATAACTTCTACGCATTCTCAACAAACACCTTTTACACTAGCGATTCAAAAAACTTTTGTTAGGAAATAGAAACTTTCAACAATAGTAAAATTCAAATTTTTGCTCAATCACAAATCCCATACAAAAATTGTTGGGACAAGAAAATAACTACAGAGGAGAACAAAGGATCCGAAAGCAATGATAGCATCTAAAGGCATTGTTGCACTGAAGAACAAATGACCTTCATGATCCGATGATGATAGATGATCCAAGGGACCATCAATAAATAGGTTTGGATATGGACCAAACAACCATGGCACCATTTTGTTGTAACTGTCCATAAAAAGTAAATCTAAGGATCCAAATGTGGCCACGATCAAACATATTTAGTTGTCGATCGACTCCCAATAACAATGGACTCTCTTTTTCCAACAAGGTGAGGTTTACCCCCCGATCGGGGTGCAAGATAGCTAGAGATCCGTCTAGGGATCATCAACATGATTGATCACTTAAATGCTTGGGACTGTGGGTGGTCTCTCCCACGCCCTCACATGCTCTCTCGTCTTAATGATATGAAGGGTCGTAGATCACAACGGATCCACGACGGGCAGTTTGGCAGGCCATTACAATTACAGGTGGTGGGAGTGAAGGTTTATTTGAGAACATTTGTCTAGCCATCAAATTGGTGCCACTGGTATCTTAGGGAGCCTAAGGCAACTGTTTGTTGGTTCGTGGCGCTTGGAACATGGGGAGAACACTCGGTAGCAATCTATCTTTGCTCGCGGTTGGTGCACATAATCTGGTATGTTTCCATGCTTATCCTATTCCCTAGGTTGGGGGCTGCAATTCGTGATTCACCTCGCGTTTGGAGGGGAAAAGGAACAATGGTTAATTTGGAAGTTTCTCTGACTAAAAGCTCTGGCTTTTTCGACTATGTTATGTCGATATCCATCTTTTTTGGCAATTTACTATCTCGTATGGGCATGATCAATGGTTTCTGGGTCTTTTTTATTATGTTTCATCTACATGCTGAATGTGGGCCTTACCATTTCAAGTTAGAACCACACTAGAAAACCCTGTGGAGAGTTAGGGTTCAGATTTCTAGACAAGGCTAAGTCTACGGACTCTGGTCTCAGGGGTGCAAGGGGGTCGTTGTTCTCATTCAGAAGGTGCCTCACACTCCAAGAAAGTTCTTGTTTGTCTCTGCATATTGGCTCGGGTGGTGGATTTATGGTGTGGTAGAGTGTCGTCTGACGCTACCTCTGTTCTTCTTCCCTCCCATTAAGTTATGTTTGATTTTCAGGTGGTTTTCTGTATTGTTGTTACTCCGGGTCCGCCTAAGTTGCTTCTACCTCTAACCTTTGCATAGTGGGTTGGGTCTCGAGAGTGGGAAGGTGAGAGAAAGCTAAGGAAGGGTGGTCTGGTTCTGCTCATAATGGCAAAGACTCCTCCTCATGGTGGTGCCTCTAGCCGCGGAGGCTGTGGCCCCAAGAATCAGGGTGGCAAGGGAAAGGAAACAGGCTCGACGTCTAGTAAGACTCAGTGCCAGCACAGCAGGAAAAGAGATGCTGAGATCTTCCAGAATACTGTTGGGCCTATTGTGTAGGGACCCCAACCCAGGTGAAGCATCTGATTTCGACCTGGGAGGCAGAATTAAACTTGAAAGTTGAGATTGAGCCGTCAGCAAAGGATTGGAGTGATTTGATCCCTGACCCTAGTTATACCCACGGTCGCCACACTTTGCATAAACAATATATTCATCTTTTTTGGCTTATGAAATGTATTGTGGCTAAAGCAATGGCTTCCTCCCTCAACATAGATGCAAATGTGGATTCTGAGTCGAGTCTCAGAGACATTCAAAAAGAACTCTAGCTAATTCAACTCCAGCTAAAGCACCAGAATGCCTGCCTTGGCCGCATTGAGCACCACATTCCATGTTTGCCCAATCTGAACTGCCAAGTTCAAGTGCAAAAGATCCTGCTCTGGTGGAATCGTCAAATGACTAGTTGTTGGAAGTCATGTTTGATCATTTTTGGCTTATATTTTGATGTATACGTCGAGTAGCATTTATATTTATAGTTTTATGTTTACTAGATGGTTTACAAACTATAAGTCTTATAAAGCTTGGATAAACAAACTCAGACTATTTATGTATTGGATGGCTTATAATGCGGTTTGGTGGCCAACAGACTTGGTTTCCCATTGGGCAAGTTGAGGCCATCGAACGATTTTTATGATTGTAACCTGTCTGATTATTGAAATGAATAAATGGAAAGGTACTGCCAAGCTTACAAAAAAAACAAGGTGAGGTTTACCAAGGAACCCAATGTTCCAACCCCCCAAGGTAAACTCAGCTTGGAGGAAAACAAATTACATAGCGCACAACACCCCCCCTTAATTTGTTATGACTGCAAAAGTTTATCAAACATGGTACAACATGTGGTATACAAATGAAATCCAATGGGAGAGCTCATCAATCTACAAAATCCTAACAATAGGGATGAGGGAGAGAGAAAACCCTTATATAGTTTGAGCTCAACTCCTCTGACAATAAAAAAGTAATTGCTTTCCTAGATTCACTAGTTCTCCAAGGAATACAATAAAAGACTACATTTTTTATCCTCCTCAGCAAACTCCTTACTCAAATTAGTTGGAATCCACATATGAAGGCTTGAGGAAGAAATTGTAAAAAATAACAAAAAATTATAAGCATTAAAATCCTCATGTAAGGAAAAGATTACTCAAGGAGATTAGATGATGGTGCATCTACAAAAATATTGGTTTCTTGAGGTGATGAGTGCACAACTGAAACAACAATAAAAAATAGTAACACAGAAAGCAAAGTACAAGAATAGAATTCCCAAACAGGGCACATTGTACACTATAAATTTCCAATGGGTACAAAATTGGTAGGTAGTGAATATTTAATGAGTTAGGGGTGAGATATTTACTTTTAAATTTCCATGAAACTCTGCAGCTACTTAGATGAATATCTAAAAATTGAAATCTAGTTTACTTTCACCAAGATACAGAGTCTCTTAACAATTCATAAGCAGCAGAATAAAAACACCAGAGATAAAAACACATGCACACAAATTGACACACTTGTTTTCTCAGGAAACCCAACAAGGAAAACCTACTTTCTTGGTGTGATTGTTTTATTGATTGTTCATGAGCACTTGGATCTATTACAAAGCAATTTGCCTCTCTTGAGAAAGTGTTCTACTTCTCACACAAATATCAACTAACATAATTGATCTCGACTTGCCTTGATCGCTACTTGATCTCGGCCCTCTAGCCAATGTTTTAAAACTCTGACTCGGCCGAGAGTCGACTCCGACTCGGTTGGCTCGATTTCAATGACTCGGTCGTTGTAAAAAATACATTAAATATTTATTTTTTTATAAAAAAACATAATTTTAAAGATTTACATTCATGTTTCCAAACAGACAGCATTAGAATATAGATAGAAGACAACATATGATCAAAGTAGGCTCATGAATATATCCATTATATCAAAATGGCACCCAGTGCACTGTCCCAATACATACATGATGATGATATAGAGATCAAAACAAAAACACATAACCAAGGAGGCTAGAAATGGCGTTATCCTCCAAAATAGATTGTAAGTCATCAAGGAACTAATACAAGGGTCCAAGAGTGTTCCTCACTCCAAGAAAGTCCCAAAGTGCATGTGTACACCTTCAAAAGGTGCATCCTCCACCATGATGTCATCCAGGAGAGACGTTATGTCACCCTTTTCAAGCATGTGAGTGACATGGCACCCCTAAGGATAAGCATTGGCATCAAAGAGGGATGTGCTAGCCCTCCTAAGTCATCTCAATGATAGCCATCCTCATTTGTGCTTTGGAAGAAGGCACCATCCACCAAGATAGGGTCAAGGCCAGCGAGGGGGCATCTTTAGTCCATTTGGGCATATCATCAAATAGTCCAACGTCCAAGCTTTTAAGTTTAGTGTTTTAGCATTTGGAGGCTCATCAAGGGGTGTAGCATCACGTGGAATCAGCTCAAGGCTCGATGCTCATCTTTGGAGGGCCAAGGTTGCGGCCACAAAGTTAGGTTTGCTTTAAGAAAGGGGAAAAGAACCTATTGGAAGGTTTTGAAGAAGAATGAAGCTATCCCTTAAGGAATCTCTACTACATATGTGATACCACCTAAACAAACCTATCAAGATCAAGCGAGATAAACTTATTTAGGGACAAAAAACCATTAAAGTATTATCGTGAAATCCTTGGAGTCCCCCAAAAGCAAAAAAAAAAAAAAAAATAATTGTTGTTTTTTAATTCACGGGCCGCTGTCATCCAACCCGGACGAGTAGGCTCAGACTCAGCTAACAACTCGGTCGACCGAACCGGTTCACTGGTCGAGTTGACCCGGTGAGGCCTTGACTTGGACCAACTCAGCCGAATCGGTTCCGAGCCGGCCAAATCTTAAAACACTGCCTCTAGCACATAATTGTTCTTTTGTTGCCTCCTTGACTTGCTCTACAAAACCTGCTCACTTTTGTGCGCTAGAAGCCTCCTCAATCCTTGCACACTAGGTCTCTATTTCCTAACGTACTAGAGGCCCCCTAAATCCTAGCACAATTCTTCCTATTTTATAGGGAAAATCCCTATATCCTTGTGCACTTTCCTACCTCCTATTTCTTAGGATCTAGTTCCTGTTGGACACCTAATCCTCAATGGGTTAGTGTGGAAGTTGAATAGACAAAAGGAGTCCAAGAGACCTTGGGATGTGAAACCCAACGGTCACATATTGTACTATAAATGTAAATCATTTGTTAATAAAATTTGTACTCTCCTGATTATCTTTCATATTGTCCTTGCTGCCCATGTGTGTTTAACATGGTATCAGAGCCATGATGTGTGGCCTATGTAGTTTTCTTCCTCAGGGTTTATCCCTTAGTTAAAAAAAATGACATGTTGTTATTCCCTGAGCAACTGGTCTAAGCACTAATCCACTAAGCACTGTCCTCTGTCGTTCTGACCTGAGCACTGTCCTCAATGCCTCTATCCTCTGAAGGATTAATTTGGTAAATGATTACTTGGTCCAGAGCGGAAGGCAGAAGAATGTCTCTGTTGAATCGACATACCACCGGTAACATAACTGTTTTTCATGCTGCCTGAAATACGTTTGCTGCTTTGAGTATTTGTACAAATGAATGTCGTTTTTCAAATGTAATGGTATCAATTCGTATCAATTCGAATGGTTTCAAATGAATGATTGTTTCAATGCGTTTCTAATGAATGCATATCAATGCGTATCAATGCGTTTTGCAAATAAATGCTGCTCATGATATCGAATGTAATGGTATCGAATGCGGTCGTTTTTCAAATAAATGTTGCTCCCTCTGCCATATTCTCTGTCATTATTCTTTGTAATGAAAAACATTTGTCTCATCGATTCTCGAAGCATCGAATCTGTGTGCAAACTATTTTGTTGTTGCGTTGAAAGGGGCATGACTATTACTTTCAATGGTGTGTACACCCTGCTCTGTGAAATTTAAGCAATTAAATGGGTCGATTCAGCGATTGAAATTGTTATTGATTTGAGTTTTGAACGCTGGTGGAAACAAATCACGACTATTGTTAAATGGTGGTGGAAATAAATTGTTGTTGCATTGAGTTTTGAACACACTGAAAGTATTAAGAGGTTGTTGAGGAACCAGTTGAGTGTGGGATATGAACCCATGGACCTAATGTCATTCAAAACCTGCCTAACGGTACCCAGCATGATAGCAGCATTATCAATCTTTGAAGATAAAGCTTCCCCTTTATGAAACTGAGAAAACAATTGTGATGCCATAAATTTTTGGACTTTATCCTGAAAGTTGCCTGCTATACTGTTCCTATCACGCACTGGCCGGAATCCCCCAAGAAAGTCCAATGACTCAGTGTGCTGTTTATTTAGTTGTAATGTGTTATATGGTATTCTTATCACCAAATTCGTTCATCAATTTATATATAGCTTAAGGTTGCCTCACAGTATTGAACGATTATTAATGAATTGAAGAAGCGAGCCACCAAACTGACTACAATAGGGAGCCCATAATCTCGCGTTAAAGTTAAATAAGCTGTTCCAAGCGAACGAATACTACCAACCATTGGTATTATGCAAACCCATGAGATAGGAACCACGTCATGTAAAGAGGTGTTGCTCGAACTGGTTAAGATGCTTCTGGTACCGATCCGAAACAACGCTCAGTAATTGACAAACTATCGTTTTTCCAACTCCAGCTTCATCACAAACTTCGCTTAGCTGTGTAACGGATACTCTCGTTGCTACCCCATTTGAAGATTGTTTCAGTTTGTCATTGGTTTGTTTTTAATATCATGGATCCACAGAGTTTTCTGCAAATTTCATAATTTCATAGGTTGTGGGGAAATTATAGTGGTGATGAGATGGGACTGAAAGACAATGGTATACAGCGTTCTTCTCATGGGCGCGTACCCATAGCATTCAATTCTTCATTCCTTCTATGAAGAGGTCATTTTATTAGAGGCCAGAAGCATCGATAATGGCACATTTTTAGTAAAAAGCATGCGTGTACCTGCCTTCAATTAAGTGTGCACAAGATGGTAGACACATCATTGAGATGACATGCAGAGGTGCAGATGTTGTGTGAGTTTTTAGTTCTTGGACCCAAACATGTAAATCGACGGGATCTTTAAATCGTAAGGATCACTGTTGACCAGAAAAAAAAATTGAGAGCTTACTGGGTGTTCTGCTGCTGAAGACATTAAACTGCCACAGTCATTTCTAGATTTGATGTTGGGCATACTGTAAACTCTTATTTGTAAGTTCAGAAATCAGTAGAGATGCATGGCTAGTATCTTTGGTGTTGTTTCCAGTGAGTAAATTACTCCGAGTGACTGATGTAATTTGCTCAGCGATGATTTAATTTAATGGTGAAATCATTGAATATATCATATTGCTGATTGAGAAGTTTCTGGAGGCATTATACTCTCATTGTGCATCTCAATTTGGAGTAAAACTCAATAAATATATTTACAATTGTCTAGACAAAGAGGAGCCTATTTCAAGAGGTTGAGTTGGTTGTAGCTTATCCAAAGAGGAAAAGTTGGTTTCAAAGCATCTTCAAATCAAGTTCTATCAGTTTGTGTTCGAGTTGTCCTTTGTGGGCAGATTTTATCACTGTCAAAGAGTCAAATCTCCTTAATAATTGGCTGCATATACATCTGAAGCAGGGGCGAGTATTCTCTAATCTCCTGGAGGTTTTCCTTAAACTGTGCATAGTTGGAAGGCTCTTGAAAGGTCATGGTAAAATGCTATGGTATATATGACCAACACTATACAATTTGCTAAGTATTTGGACATGTAAGGAGGTCTATCACTGTTGTTTCAGCGTGCTAGAGATTCATTCCAATGCCCATGACATGGTATTATAATTATTGAAGTTTTGATAGCCATCATTTCTGATTTGAAAGTAAAGGAGTACTTGAAGGATCCAAGCAAGTTTGCAGTTGCTGCTCTCCCAATTGTGGCATTGTATTTAAAACCCATTATAGTTTTTGTCTACATATATATGCATTGATTCCCTAATTCATTTGCTGCACATTTATACAAGATATTGCTGTGTACTGTGAGTGGATATTACTTTTCTGCATTAAGTAATAATTGTGATCAGTTTTTAAGGTGTAAATCTGACATTGAAGAAAAATGGTCAGAATCAGTGAAGTATTAGAGTTCATGAAAACTCTTATACAATCTATTGTTGATGACACATTACAAATCAGCAAAGGATCTCTCTCAGAAATTCAAACATGTCTACAAAATGCACAGGAAAAGATTGATTTTTTGCAGCTTGAATCGCAGCTACAGCAAAAAGAGCTACATCAAAATAGACATCATTCTGAACCTGTTTTTGTTCAGAACATTGAAACAACCACCCATCAGCAGCAAGTCAATAATGTTACAGTTCATTCAAATAAAACAGCAGTTGTACATGCAGATGCAGAAACTCAGTCTGCACT
>APFE030458243.1:4273-15475 GCA_000404065.3 Pinus taeda
AAGTAAATAAAAATAGTAATAACCAAAATAACAAATAAAAAATGATATTAAAAGAAATAAGTAATAAAAATAAATAGTAATAACCATATTAAAGCTCTAATAAAAAAAAGGAAATTATCAAAAAAATCAAAGGAAAGTAAAGAAAAAGTAGCATGCTGACACATGGAGGGTGGGCATGTAGCATGCAGACACATGGAGGGTGTGCATGTGGTTTCCCTTCCAATGTTTTGTTCTATTTAATGAATGATGAGGAGGATGGGAGGGGTTCGATCATTCTGAGGTTCTATCTTCATTCTCTTGGGAGAATACTAAGACTTAGGAATACTGGCAGTAGTCGTTAATTGAGGGCTTGGGGGTGGCCAGTTGTAGCAGAATCTTGCACAATTGAGCCTACGGTTGGGAGGAGAGTCGTCCCCAAATCTTGTGGTCACTTCGTAGCTGGAAAGTACAGGTACAATTTCATTGAAAGAATTGTTTTCCTTTTGACATTAATTTTAGTTTTACTTGTGCTGTTACAAATTCCCCTAATGGAACTCCTTTATCATGTTTTGTGTTATGCGTTGTAGATATGGTTATTTGTCTCTATTTGGTTGTAAAATTTGGTTAAAAATCACTTATTTATGTGTTTAGTAACTTGATCCATTACCCAAAACACATATAAAATTTCATTTTCAATTTGTATATCACCATCAATTTTCAATTACAAATCATTTTGGTATCAAATGCATTAGGTTATTGTGAAGGTTTGATTTTGTTTGCAAGTGTTTTTCTGATGCTTACAAGATTGAAGCTCAAAAGAGGAGAAGGAGAACTTGTGGAGCCAAGATATCAAATTGTTTCAAGGAGAACAAACACACCTCAAGATTCAATAGTCATGGCACATGAAGAAGGTCCTGAAGGGATGTTTGAAGATGAAAGAACTTTCAGAAAAATATTCTTTGACATGTTTGAAATGGTAAAGGTTCTTCATGAAGAGAGAAATGCAAGGTTTTATGGAGAGAGATCAAAACCTCCAAAAGGAGATGGGGGAAAGGGAGACAAGCCTCCAAAAGGGAATGGAGGGAATGGTGACAAACTACCACCTTCACCTCCATCATCCTCATCCTCATATTCATCCTCATCTTCTACTTCTTCTACCCTTTCACAAACACCTCCAACTTCTCTAAATGGACATGGTAAAACTCCTTTGCTAAACCTTAATATTAAGTTTGAATGGCCTATGTACAATGGCGAGGTAGATGTAGAGAAATTGGATAATTGGGTTCATCGGATTGAAGTATATTGCAAGTCTATACAAAGAATCAAGGATGATGAGACCAAAATTCAACTTGATTCTCTTAGATTGGAAGGTTCAACACTTATTTGGTGGGAAACAAAAACTCAATAGGACATGAAGAAACATGGTAAGGCTTTATCCTCTTGGAATGATTTTGTTGTTGCAATAAGAAGACAATTTTATCCATTAGCATAGATGAAGAAAGCTATAATGGATTGACAAAACTTTAGGCAAGCTAAAGGTCAAAATGTGCAAATCTATACCCAAGAATTTAGAAAAATAGCTTTGATTTTGGGTATAAATTTGTCCTCTCAAGATACATTTCCCAAATACATTGGAGGATTACATAGTTACTTGAGAAGTACCATTTTCATGTTTAACCCTACAAAAGTAGATGAAGTTTGTGTATAGATGACTCATTTAGAGGCAAGAAGGAAAAATGATTCTGAAGAAACTAGTGAGAAGTCATTCAAGTTTGGAGAAAAAGGAAAAGTGAAATTTAAATGTAAGGATAAAAAGAATGTTGCAGTCAAGAAAGAAGGGTAAAATATCATATGTAAACAATATTCAAAAGAAGGCCATGATGAAGACCACTATTGGAAACTTGATCATGAGTTGAGACCCAAAAAGTTTAATAACAAGGAGAAACAAAAGATTGTTTCAACTACACAACAAGATCTAGGATCTGATTCTAGAGATTAAAAAAAGAGTATAGCTATGGGATTGAAAGGTAAGGATTCAATTTCAAGCACTAGTTCTTCTAGCAAACTCATAGAAACTCAAAATGAAAGAGAAATAATAAAGTTGCTCCATATTAGAATCATCACAAAACATAACAAGGTAGATACTTTGTTTGATATTGGTTCACAAGCAAACCTCATTTCAGAAGAACAAGAAACATAATTTGGAAACCATTCCTCATCCTAAACCATATCCTTTGGGTTGGGTATGTGACAATGCAAAGTTGAAAGTAACAAGAAAATGCATACTTAGATTTTCCATCACTGCAAATTTTATTGATGAGGGAGAACTTGATGTGGTAACACTTGACATTTGTGGGATTGTTTTGGGAAGCCTATATCTATATGATAGGAAAGACATCTTTCATCACCATAAGAACAAGTACCACTTGTTTAAGGATGGGACTAAGTACATTGTTAGAGAACATAGCAAAAAGATGAATCTATCTCTTGTGAATACTGGACAAATGAAAAGGTTTGTAAATGCTAGTTACAATTTTACGTTGTTGATGATTAAACTTAAAGGTGATGATGCATTTAAAGTCTTTCAAGGATATGAATCATGTTTGAAATTTGATTTGATTGATATTTCTAAGCCTTGTGATAAGATATTTCAGGAGTCTAACATGTTGCCTCCTAAAAGAGGAAAACAATGTGATGTTCATTTGTAGTAGGATGCATCATTGTTGAACATTGGTATGAACAAGATGCTAGTGTTGAAGAATGCAAGGGTCAAAAAGAAATTGAAAAAGCTATTTGAAAAAGAGGACATTGGTTCTAAAATATCTTCTTGTGGGTTTCATAATGTTTTCACTTGGAGGAAGAATGGTGAATGGCGATGGCATTCACATTTGGTGAAGAGTCAAGCCAAAACCAAGGCCAGACATGTTAATCATCATTATGACTACATTGTTCAAGATGAAGTGAACTTGAAATTGAATAAGTCTCCTTTTATTGAAGGTCGAGGTGAGAATGTTCATATTTATTAAACATGCGTTGAATAAAACTGTCATTGATGGCATCATAGTCGAATTATTGAAGCAAACTCTAACCCTAGATATTCTGCAAACCCTAAGAGTCTTAAACCTAAACCCCAAATTAATCCTACAAATTAATGTCAATTAAATTACAATATAGTAAAACTTTTTCATATAAAACCCTAACCCTAATGATTGAAGAATACCTAACGAAACACTAATTGTTAATTATTAATGTCTACTTGTTTTTATAAATCCTAAACATTAGTTCTAAAATATTAATTCCTAAACACCTACGCAAACATCATAAGTCTATACCATTACCATATACATAAAATTACTTTGTTTAATGGTAGAAAAACATGGATTACATGTTCCCTATGGCCATACATAACAGACAATGTATAATTTCAACATATACATGGCAAATGGGATACAAAGGCAGGTAAGGTCTTTTACATGGCAGACAAATGTAATGCATTTATGATAAATCACATGGTATACCAATAAAACATTTGTTAAATAATATCTCCCCACTAAAAGATCACCGTTCATTTAAAAATGCAAATCGAATCCTCTAAGTCTTGGCTATTGATATTAAATAAAATCAAGTAAAACTTAATCCACTTTATGTCAACTGGCAAAAAAAAGGGACATGATAGTACTGTCAGCTTCTCCATAAACAATGGTGTCTCATCCTCCAAAAGGATATAAATACGATGATAATCAAATCATTTTTGGACAAGGCAGTTCGGTGAAGAATATAATAGAAGAAGAACCAAAGAAAACATGAGGTTGAGGAGGAGGAGAACAAATAATATTTCTTTTATGCATAAAAAATTGTACTGTTCTAGAGAGGACGTTGAGATTTCTGTTTGGGCTAATTTATTGGGTTATCATTCCAAATATCAAGAAGCAGACTTTGGTGTACTTGTGACATCAAACTCAGATCTATCTAGATAAGAATTTTAAGGTTCGGGTAGTTTTCCTGTAACAATATTTCTCTTGCTCTCTCTACTTTTCTAACGGTTTGATCACTGTAAGGGGTGTCGTGACTACTCCATTGTCGGCTCCAAGGCTAGCCATAAGTTCTTTAGCATGTTACCTGGAGATGTCCTACTTGCTTCCTTGGATGCTTTCAATAAGGCATTGTATTTATGTATTCATTACTAAGCTTGAATTTGAATTCGTATTTATTACTAAGTTTAAATTTGAATTACGGTAGGATTTAGGATTTAGAGTTTACATTAATTCGATTAAAAATTTTCAATTGGAAAAAAATCATCAATATATTTTAAGAATTTCCTTGTAATTAAAGCTCTTTTGGAATAAGGATGTTTGCTTCTTTGGCTTGCCTCACTGACTAGCCCCTCTTTCTCTTAGTTCTGAAAAATATAAATGATAATATTAATGTTTTTGAGACAAGTTTTGGCTATAATCACACCATAATTCATTTGTCTATGCCACCAACAAGTGTGGTTCATCGTTAGGACAATATATGGTTCATTGTCTTGTTGTCCTGATGATGAACCACACTTGCTGGTTCGAAACGCGTCGACAAATGAATATTGATGTGATTATTGACTAAAACTTGTCTCAAAAACTTGATATAGATCACAAAAGCCTTAATTCAATAAATATTGATGTTTTTTAATAGTTTGGATAATGGCTTATTAGAGTCATTATATTTTATTTTTGGATGGGCACTGAAGTGATTAACATACCTAGTTTCTGATTAATAGAAAAGTCCTACCAACTTACCCAAAAAAAAATTGGACAGGGAAAAACCATTATTAAATCAGTTCTAATGTTCTAGCCCATGTGATCTTGAATAGGCGAATTTTTGTTACGAATTGGGTCAAATCGGGTAACTATGGTGTATTCCACTGCCTTAACAGTTACTAAATAAAGTTTTAAATAACCGGTCTGATAATAATTAGGTTTTTATTCTTGAATTTCAAATCAAATTTTAGATGCCACTGAAGTTGCAGGGAAGGATGCTATATCATCCGCTTCTGAGGTTACAGTTGAAATTGTTTCACACATGTACTGCGATTCAGATTTTGTTTGTATACTTTGCTGGACTGGGAATTTTTATATGTGTGCAGGTTGAAATTTCAATTATGAATTTTATTTGAGTGTAGGTTTGGGGAGGGTGTTGGGTAGGTAACAAGTGACACACTTGCAGTTGGGGGGCATGCTATGGGAATTACGTGGAACATGTTTAAGATTCGGAAGACCATCAATCCTGTAACAATGGAAGGGTATCAACAACGAATTTAAAGGTTGTAAAACTCAAGAAAACCAACGACACAATCAAGACTGCATCCAAGAATTTACGTTAACGGTGTTGCTCGAATTGAAATGATTCTCTTTCTATATTTTGATCTTGATGGAGTGGAATTGCTCTCCACATGTTGTTAGAGATAATGGAGAATATCTTAGAATAGTGGGTTGGCTCACGAGACCTCAGGATCGGAATTAGTTTCTATTTTTTAGGTTATGGTTCTAACTTCCATAAATTTGTGATTACTATATAATGTGTGATGTACATGAACAATGTAGAGCGTTCTGCAGAGCTAGACTCTCCTGGTTCATACTCTCTTTTGTAGAGCTAACCAGTGGGTTTCATTTTATTTAATACAGAACATTGCATTTTTAACATGGTATCAGAGCATCAGGGTTAAGGAACCTGTACACTGAGTGGAGGGTGAGACTGAGCCGAAATCGTCGCAAGTTTTAGGTGCACAAACACGACGATCCCATTGTAGACCTTCTATGCATGTTTATTTTACCAACCGTCGCTGATCTGAGGTGTACAGTTGCGAAGACCGTCGCGAGTCCGTGGTGCTAACTCACGTGGATTGTGCAAACAAATGAAGGGCTACATGGAGGCTAAGAGAAGGCTACGTCCTGGCAGAGGCTGATAATAGAAGGTTGCCTGGAGGCTGAGGTTTTCCAAGAAGGTCGTCGCAGAGGCCATGAAGGAAGCCACGATGATTTTCGTGTGTGCTGTGAGATCAAATAGTATTGGAGATCAATGATATCTGTCTTTGACATAGATCTAAGGTAAATCTAACATTTGTTTTTACCTGTCAATTTTTTTTAAATCACCAAGATGAATAATCAAATGTTTGAAGCATGCTTGAATGAGCATAACAAGCTCGATGGCTCCAATTATGCGAATTGGAAATTCAAGATGCAAACTCTGCTAGAAGTGCAGAGTGCTTGGATGATTGCAAATGGGGATGAGCAGAATCCAACAATTGGATCAGCATCAGTCCCAGACTGGGAGAAGAGAGAAGGTAAAGAAAGGACGCTGCTGAAGATGTTAGTGAAAGACTTTATCATACCACACATAAGAGAATGCAAAACAACAAGAGAAATATGGGGAATATTGAAGGATTTGTATGAGATAAAGAATACAAATCATATTTTGTTTTTGAAGAGCAAGATCTTATCCATGAAGATGGAGGAGAATGAAACAGTTGCTTCCTTCATAGAAAGGATCAAGGATATGAAGAACGAATTGTCAGACATTGGCGATACAGTTGCAGATATAGATCTTGTAACAATTACCATGAATGGTGTGACTGATGACTACCAAATGTTCATCACTGGGATAAATGCGAGAGAAAAAATCTCGAAGTTTGAAGAATTGATAGGAATACTGATGCAAGAAGAAGAAAGAAAATCGACTTTGAAGCCCCAGAGTGTCAATCTTGTATTGATGGTGAAAAAGAACTTCTTCAAAGGAAAACGAAATCCACAACAACAAAACAGAGGAAGCTCACATAAAAGACCAAATCCGACCCAAGTTATGAATCTGAATAGAAACAACTCTATAATTAAATGTTTTTATTGCGGAAAACTTGGTCATATAGCTAGGGAGTGCAAGAAGAAGAAGTATCATGAAGAACAACAAAGGTAGAAACAACATGCAGGTCATCTCGCGAATGATAATCATGATCAGAACTTCAGATTGTTCATGGAAAACTTTGATGAGAACGTTGATGTAGACATCTGGTATGTAGATTCGGGAGCATCAACACATATGACAAGGAACAAGAAATGGTTCAAAGATTTTAAAGAAATCAATGACGAAGCACAAATATACCTAGGTGATGATAGAAGTCATCAGCTCAAAGGGTGTGGGAAAATTTCTGTCATTTTACCTAATGGTAATGTAAGACAAATTCATAATGTCATGTATGTGCCTAGTGTAACAAAGAACTTGATTTATGTTTCCATGATTACAGATCAAGATCTTAAAGTTGAATTTTTTAAATCTAACTGTTATATTAAAGATTTGCTAGATGGCATGAAGACTATTGCTATAGGAATTTGAACAGGAGGTCTGTACAAATTGGACGTAAGACTAGCACCAGTTCGAGCTTTAACAACAATGGCTTTGACTACAGAAGAGTTGTGGCATCAAAGACTTGGTCATATCAACTACAATGATTTGACGTTACTTCAGAAAAAGGAAATGGTAAGAGATCTTCCTATGTTAAAACAAGTTCATAATGATTGTGATGCCTGTTCATTAGGAAATATGCATAGAGAAGAATTTTGTTTTCGAGTAGAGAAGAAATAGAGAGATATACTTGAATTAGTGCACATAGATATTTGTGGACCCATGCAAACAAAGTCATTTGGAGGTGCAATGTATTTTTTACTGTTCATTGCTAACTGCACAAATTTTTCTTGGGTATACTTTTTGAGTAAGAAGAGTCACACATTTGAATACTTTAAGTAGTTTAGAAACATGATTGAAAAGCAAACAGGGAAGTAGATAAAAATTCTTCGCTCCGATCAATGGGGAGAATACAGGAAGGATGAGCTTATCAAGTATTGTAAAGACCATGGGATATTATAGCAATTCACAGTACCCCATACTGCTCAATAGAATGGAGTAACGGAAAGAAAGAACAGAACATTGGTGGAATGCACTAGAAGCATGTTGAAAGGTAAGAATCTTTCGAATGGTTTTTGGGCTGAAGCATTGAATACTACGGTTTATTTGAAAAATAGGAGTCCTACAAAAAGTCTTGAGTTTAAAACTCCTTATGAAGCATTATATGTATTTAAGCCCGCAGTAAAACATTTAAGAGTATTTAGGTCTAAAGCATTTGCCCATATTCCAAAATGACAGAAGAAAACTAGATTCAAAAGCCATCAGATGTACCTTTATAGGGTATTGTTCACAATATAAAGCTTATAGATTATTTAATCCCTCTACTCACAAGATTTTTGTTAGTAGAGATGTCATATTCCATGAGCAGGATCATGAAGAATATGATAAGCACAATGAGGAATGAGATAATCCGTTCTTGGTGGAAGAAGAAAGTGAAGAAACAGGAAACAATCAGAATCAACAGACAAAGGCATAAGATGAACAACAACAAATCCAACAAATACAACAACAACAACAACAACAACAACAACAACATATACAACAACAAATACAACAACAAAAACAAAAACGAGAAGAAAAATAAAATGATGATCAGACAAGGTTTGAAGCTACCCCACCACTTAAGAGATCAGGTAGGAAAGCTCAATTGCTTGCGAGATATAGGGAAAATCCTTTTATAACTAGTATGATGAATGTTGTTAAACCTTCTAATTATAAGGAAGCAAATGAATGTATTAAATGGATAACTATGGAACAAGAATATGAATCTATAATCAGGAAAAACACTTGGGAACTGGTTGAAATTCCTAGAGGGAAACAAACCATAGGTTGTAAATGGTTGTATAAACTCAAGATTAATGTAGATGGAACCATGTTGGGTCCCTATAATACTAGTGATTACCACATTAATATTGATTTATACCCCTTATTAATATTGTTGTGCCCTTATTGTCCCCATATTTTTATTACTGTGCCCCATAGAATCCCTCTATTGTTATTTTTGTGGCTTTATATTATTAATGTTAGGTTGGCTGGGTTATATTGTGACTCCTTAGACTCCTATATATAGAAAGGTGGTTTTTTCATTTGAATCATCCAAGAATTGTTCATTTATGTAATGTAAAGGAGGTTGCCCCCTCGAAGAGGCTGAATTCTAAGCCGTTGATCTATCTTTTCTATCTTTTCTTGAACTGGTTTCATAACATTTGGTATTAGAGCTTTGGATTCTAGGGTTTCGCTGCTCCAAACAGGTCATCGTGGTATTTTCGATATAACGTTTTTCTTGCGACGTTTTAGAAATTGAAAACAAAACCCATTTGAGAAGACATCGCGCTAAATCTCGGGTCCAGATTTCAGAGCTTTTTGCGCTATATTTATGGAGATATGAGCTGAGGAAGTTGGTCTTTTTGCAGACTCCTGAATTACATTCCAAACAGGTGACCTGGGGAAAATCGTCATAACTCTTTCTCTGAGCATTGGATTAAAATTTCGTAAGAAGGTACAGAAAGAGGACGGGTTGTAGTTTCTTCTATATATTTTTCAGAGCTAAATGTTGAAACAATGACTCGTGGCACATCGTACAAGTTCGCTCTATGGAACTAGTCTATAATCAAGTCACTGTGGGAGATTTCGCATAACTCTTCCTTGGAGAATCCAATTTGGATCAGACTGGTGGCAGTTGAAAGAGGACACAGAGGGCTACCAGAGGTCGTAATTTCAGAACTGGATGTTCTGAAAGTACAGAGATACATCAGAGGCAATATTGAGCTCCTACAAAGAAAAAAAATGTGTGTAGATTCTTTTAAATTTTTGCTTAAGATTGGTTTGAAAATTTATTTTGAAGGAATTCAAAGGGCTAGTAGAGCATTATTATCAGTAACTGATGCCTCGAGGAAATAAAATGCAAACACCTAGTAAGAAACTTGAAAGCTCTAGCATGACTCATGAAGAAGAGGAAGAAATGCTACATGATATATCAAAATTACAAGAACAAATGCAACAAGTGTCACTTGCACAAAAAGCAATAGAATCTAAGATGGATGGTTTAAGGAAAGATGTAGAAGCTAAGATGGATGGTTTAAAGAAAGTTGTATAAGCTAAGATGGATTGTTTAAAGAAAGGCATAGAAGCTAAGATGGATAGGATGGAAGCTAAGATGAATGGCATGGATGATAAGAAGGAAGAATTGAAGATAAATATGAATAAGTTGCTACAAGAAATGGTCACTAATGGTGAAAGGGTACTAAAGGAAACTCATGATGAGAAAAAAAGAAATGTTAATCATGATTCCATAGACTCTAATGTTGGATCGAAGACCCACTGTATTCCAAAAATCAATATGAGGAAGTTTGATAGCAAGGATCCCTCAACATGGTATTACGGATGGAGCAATTTTTCGATCTCAATAATGTGTAAAACACACAAAAGGTACATATTGCAACTTTATATTTGGAACTAAATCAGTTTGTATGGTATCAATGGCTTTGCTCTCATAAACAAATTATCACTTAGGCATTTTTTACGGAAGAATTGACAGCACATTATGAGGATACAAAAAGCAACACTTTTTTTAGCCAATTGATAAGTCTCAAACAAAAGGGTTCAATAATGGAGCACATTGAGGAGTTCCAAAAATTGAACATAAGGGTAAAAAATATTCCAAAGGAGCATAGGATTGATGTGTTCATAGGGAGTTTAAAGGATAATATCCAACATGATGTTCGCCTTTGGGAACCTGATTCATTAGAGAAGGCATTCAGGTTAGCAAGAAGAATGGAAAGCAAAATTATAGAAACTGGGAAGCATACCACTCACAACTATAAAGATGGAAGTGTTTTTGCCCCTAGTCTTCTACAACCTATAAGGTTGACACCACAACAATTGGAAGAAAAAAGAGCAAAAGGGCTTTGTTACAGTTGTGAAAGCAAATACACTAAAGGTCATAAGTGTGCTAAGAAGAATTATTCTACATAGATTGTGAAGAGGAAGAAGAAAAGGAGCAAGAAAAGTCAAAAGAAGAGGATATACTCCAGGAACAAAGCCTAGATGAAGAACAAATGAATCTGATGATATCTTGTAATGCATTGACGGGAATTACCACTCCTCAAACCATCAAGATAGAAGGACAAATCAAGAAGAAAAAGGTAATAGTGTTGATTGATTCAGGAAGTACCCACAATTTTATTCATTGTAAGGTAGCAAAAGGATTGAATTGCTTCTTATATCCAGCACCAGAGTGTCAAGTGATGGTTGCAAATGGAGGAACAATAAATTGCTCTGGAAAATGCCATA
>APFE030458243.1:22081-37542 GCA_000404065.3 Pinus taeda
TATATAGGCATTGATTTTAAAACTATCAATTGCATTGAGAGATGCAAAGGAACACCGATAGAAGTGGGAATGTGGAACTCAGTAATTAAGTGAAATATATGAAAATTGAAATAAAAATGAACTTTGAGTTTCTATATATCTTCTAAAGCATGTAGCAAGGAGGTGAAATTTAATAATAAAATTACACTAACATAAATGTCCCAGAACATTGCAAATCTTTACAGGGACAAAGTATATCAACATCTATCAGAATCCAAAAAAAATGGAAATTTTGTAGAGATGTTACACATATCCAAAGGAACAATGGAAATCATGTGTTACTAATGTCGGAGATGTCCAATTCCCCTTGATCACTTGGTGAAGTGAAATTACAAAAAACTCAAAGACACCATGTCAATCCTTCTTACCCCACCTTGCTTGCCCAATAGAAGTTTTGGAGTACTTATTCTAGCATTTTATAGGATACTTGAGAAGAAAAAAAAGACACAGAAACCAATGTGACCCACTGTTAGAAATTGATCAACAATTTCAATCTTCTTGGAAGAAGTAGGTCAATATTGCTTCAAGCTTGAATTTTTCTTTTTTTGGAACTTGGCTATTATCCATCTCTAACAATCAACAATTGAAAAACTATTTATCGAAGAACTTGCCCAAATAAGAAATAGTCTCCCCAAGATTCATAAGCTTTCATTTATGATTCAGCCAAGTAGGGATTCATCTTGGCCAAACGAACCCCTGTTTTTTCCTTTCTAACAACTACTCTTGCTCCTTTTGCAAAAATGTCAGAGAAAAAACTAGTACCCTCCATAAACTGTTGAATCAATGAATGTGTTAAATTTGAGCCATCTGCAAAGTGGAAATTTGGGTATGTGACAATACATATCCTGAAATTTGATATCATATGAATAACTTACATAAGATAAATAATGAAAATCTTTGCCAAGTGAGTTTCCATGGTTGAATTTCAATTCTCCAACACCTTTATTAGAGGTAATAATACTTTGATATTTTTTTCCAAAGAATATATAATGCTAAAATAATGAGATGGAGATTGCAATTTACCTTTAAGTTGGTGTTCATCACTCATTCCAACGATTGAAATGGTCTATATATCAATGCATGTTTTGTACATAGTAAAAGTGGTCAGCTTTTAGGAGCACTTTCTTGTGGACAAATTCTTTGACTAGCTCGGTGATCTTACAAGGGTGTGAAAGGCTTCACCTAACACTCAATCCATTGCCCGCATCCCATCAACATTTAGCACTATTTTGCGATATTTATTCAAGCATGTATCCAATCTTGCAAAAGCTAAATACCATCCCTAAGATTGTATCTAGATACAACAAATCTTATTGCTCTTTGCTTTAATGTTCGACAAACAGAAGCATAGAAACAAAATTTTGGAAAAACTATCTTCTACAATGGTAGTTTTGTCCTCAAGCTCCAGGTAACAAGATACTAGAAATAAAAGAGAACAGTGGGGAATGAAACTAGATCACAACATTTCTTGCCAACAACAAGGCCGACACTACCAAGCAAATACAATTTTACATTACCTGTATCTTCTCAGAAAGACAGGTTGCACATTGATCCTAAATCTAGCAAGGTCAAGGACCAACATTTTGTTAATTTAGTGTTGATCATCTTCCAATGCTTGGAGTATACATTGTTGATGCAAGATGATAGAGATCATGAATCAATTAGTTTTCCTTGTAAGAGGGAATCACGTACATATAACTGCATCTTGTTTTAGTATCGCCACAAATCCCCACAAGAACACATTCCATCCTTGAAATAATGATATGGCATCCCTCACAATAAGTTCTCAACCTGTAATTTTAGAAACGAGTTTGGATGCAATATGATAATCACCAAAAATGAAACGATTTTTGATGATTCAAGTAGGCATTCTCCCAGGAATACTAATAAGCCCATGCTCAATTGCCAGTTTCTCACTATGATAGGATAAAAATTATTCATTTTGCTCATCTTCTACACTGTGCAAAACAAAGTTTGTATTGGGAACATATCTTGTCTCCTTCATCAGCTTGGTTAATTCCTCCAGCTTCTCATAGATCACTTTCATTTGTGGATGCCTTCTATCTTTGACAGTGAAACTCAATCCAGCTAACTCTTGGTTACTTTTTTCAATCCTGTCTGTTTCATCTTTTTACTCACATTTGCAAGACAATCCCACCTGCCAATTGCAACATATATATTGGACAAAAGCACATATGTTGGAGCATCTCGTGGTTGCAACTTGAGAATATGTTTTGTTGCTTGCTACCCTAAATCCACATTTCCAAGGATTCTACAGGAAGACAACAAGGTCCATCAAACCAAAGCATTTGGTTCAAACAGCATTTTGTTTATTAAATCTTCATCCTCATTCAATTTCATAGTCTTTATAATGTCACATTTTGTCTGCTACATGGCTATAAGGTATGGTCACAATGACCTCAGATTGTGCGCTGGATAATATGACTAAAGAAAAATTCAGTTGTGAGTGTTGTGATGTTGAGACTTGAGAGAAATTCGTGGAACACTATCAAATGTCTGATGATGTGACAAAGTAGTGAATTAATGCTACTAACAAACAACACCCTATAGTGTTCAAAATCATCAAAAGTTTGAAAAAATAGAACCCACACACAACAACTCAACCTGGAGGGGGGCATAGAATGCAAGTCACTTGTACTAATGGCATGGAATGAGGGAATATTGTGCAAGTAATAACAAGGATAACTAAGAAGGTCATGAATGAATCCATCTGAAAATGAATGATGATGAGGATAGGCAAGTAATTCATGAATTAATCCATGTGAAGACTAGAATTCTGGATTGAATTCTTTAAATGTAGGAGCTAACATGTGATTACATAAAGCCTCTGGGATTGTACATAAGAAAATTCCATGGGATTTCTACGAACCATTTTATAATGAAAAAATTCTTGCACAAGATTGCTACATATTCTCACCTGCATTTGTTTTATTGTCTTCAACTCCTTAGTTCCTCTGCATTGTCATGCTTCAACTTGCATCTTTCATTCAATAGAGATGGGCTAAGAAAGAAAATTATTATATCGAAGTAACACTTTGGAAATTTACTGGAATATATATGATGTTACATGTACCTTTAGCTTTTTCTCTGTGCAATGTTTTTCACAATATGGTTTATGTTGAACACTTCCACCATGTGTACTCATAGTCATGTAAAACTCAGTGTCTCTTGCACATAAGGGATGAAAATTACTTTGGCGGTGGCCAAAATTGCACTGAAACCACAAAATATTTTTGTCGATTAGTGTAGAAAAAATATAGATTCTGTGAGAATTACCAAGGATATAACAATCTACTAAACCATCAAGTGTTATTATAAGTTTCAAACTTTCATATACACTGAAACCTAACCTTCAAACAGGCACTTTGTCAATGACAAATACTGCATGGTAACATATATCATTCTCTGAAAAAATATTTCTTAAATTTCATAGCATACCAATCATTAATTTTAGCATTGCATAGATCCACCTTCATCAATATGTTAATGATCAAATCATACAGTGAGATGCTAATATAGGTCTCTAGCGACATCCCACTAGACAAAATCTAGATGCAACAATCATGCACAAAACAAGTAAAAGTGAATAGTTCAACATGATCAAACTTATATCCATTACTGGTAGTGAAGAAACATCTCAATTCAAACATACCAACCCTTCACCAAGCTCCATTTGACCCCTCTTGAACGTGTTCTCCAACAATCACTACAGGTTGACAAAGGAAATGCAGATACCAAAAGGGAGAAAATATATTTCTCCTCACCAAATCATTAACACACAAGATAAAATCAACAATAAGATTTTGGATAATTAAATTCTTGCATTCTTTTGAAGTGAACACCATTCAATCAGAGATTTTTTCCTCAATGAAAAATACATGAACCCACTAGCCATAAATACTCCTCTTAAAATCACCACTCAAACCACCACGTAGAGAAAAGTTTACACCACAACTATGCATACCATGGCTAGCTACAATTGGATGCCTCATGCCTTGGATTTGGTATTTCCGGTTTAAAGCTTCACATGGCTGAGAATACCATCCTCCAACAGAATTCCTTAAAATACCATAGCAATATTGGTAAAATGCTACTTGCAATATAATGTTGACGTGGAAACTCACTTGTAATCCCTAAATCCACATACATTCCCCAACACCTTTATCTTAAAATTAAGAAGCAATGATTTCTTTCTTGGCATATGGTATCCCACAAATTCAATTTTCTTTGGTTACTCCATCTCCTGGTTGTTCTGCTCCAAGAAAGTCAAGATAGAAAAATTTAGTAAGCAAACATGTAAAACATGATATTTTAAAAAAGGAATGAAATGACAAGAGAAAGAAATGCAGACTCTAGCAGTGCAATACATTCTTTGGTCTCCTTTTGAAAGGACCAAACCATTTTGAAGTTTCAATAATCTCCCTTGTATGTAGGGATGCACATAGCACTTGGGTCCCTTCTTTCCACATCTGCATTTTGATGATAGAATTTCAGTGTCTTTGAAGCAATCTCTTCTCCACGAATCAGTGAGAGAAAATATTAAAGAATTACATTTACATTAAAATATAGAACAATAATAATTGATGATGATGTACCGGGAAGCTACAAAATATCTAGCAAACTCAATTATAATTTAACCGTGAGTGTTTGCTTACTTCATACTAGTTTCTATTAGTACACCATCCTCCCTATTTGATCTCCCACTAAATTTAAACCAACAATATATATTTCCAAAAAATCATCCAACTCTTCCCAATTTGAGCATTCCTTCAAAGAAATGTCAGTACAACCTGTTTCAATATTCCCCGATTGCACAAGCTCCATATGGTTAGACACCTTCAAAACATGTACTTTGAAGGAAGCATGCTTTCAGTTACTGTTCTTTTCAACAATAGAATTTTCGATTCCAACTAGAAAATCTGACACACAACAAAAGCTTCACTAAACATACCTATATTCATAAATCTAGACTATGCATATGATCACCCAATGGCTATTGTGCCTTTGACACTCTAATCAAAATCTCGGATAACTTGTTATCTATCATAGAGTATTTTTTCCCAGTAAAACACACCTTTAGATTCAGTAGGATACCCTTTTAAATTATGCTTCGGTTCTTTTGTCATAAGCCCTGCTTATTACTGCATTCCTTGATTATCATCTAGATACATGGTATGTGTCAAAAATCTATTATTCCATGCAAGATGCAGAGAGAATTTTTGGTGTTGAAATTTACAGAACCCCAAGTAAATACCTAAGAAAGTTTTTAATTTATGAGTTCAAAAATGATATATAGATGCTACAAACATCAACAATAAAACACAGATTATGGATAGTAAATGAGATGTAAAGAAAAATATATCCTCTTTATGTATATGAATAAAAATATATGCAAAAAAGTTTGCAAGATATAATAAAAAGAATTTGTCCCAACAATTAGTCATAGCACACCTCCCCCCTCCCCCCCCCCCCCCCCCCCAAGAAGACAAAGAGCTCAATTTTGTTATTTTTCCATTCCTTTGTATGTTAGAATTTAGTTAAAAAACCTTAAAGCAATGTCAAAAATGATTTAAATGATGATAAATTGAATCAATGTCTTCAATCATTCTAATATTGATACTATGAACCATGAAATTAAGTGTGGCAAGTCCTACTTATAAAAATAACATTGTATGCATGCATCACAATGCACATCCCGACATCAAAGTATGCAACTAATAATTAGTCAATAGTAACAAGAGCCTATATAATAACCACCTACTTCAAGTTTGGGAATATTTTTGGAACCCAACTTTAGAATTATCTCAAACCCAAAACCTAGAAGGAAACATGCCACAATATACTTCAATAATACATGTTAAAAAGTCACATTATGGCATTTTTTTCTAAATCCTAACTATTCCCAAAATCCTTAACATAAACTAGTTTTAAGGAAAAGATGACATACAACTTCTAGGAGTGAAGAGATTGATTAAAAAGAAGAATAAAGAGGACAAAAAATGAAGAAACTACATATTATATAAATCCCCAACCGGAAAACCTATTCACACTTTGCAGCATCCAAACTTTATACCCACAAGCTACATTTGACCAAATAGTTGCAGGCCCTCCTTGACATGACCATTCAGCGTGCATCCCACTCTTATTTAATTCCATGAAACATCTTGAGAAAACATTCTGTGCAAATAAAAGTTCCTTCTCTATTTTCCCTAGGATTCAAAAAGTTGTAAGGATCAAAGAGGGGCATCCCTTTTAGGCAAAAAGGTAATGCAAATTGGGCATCCCTTTTAAGAAAAAAAGAATCAACACTCGTAATTTCACTTTATATCCACTCCATGATGATATACAAAACTAAATTATAACCTTCCCAAACACTTCTTTGTCCCACATATACAGGGACAGGAACAAGGTAGTTGATGGTCTTTCAAAAAGGCATTGGGGTTAGGGCAGGGTGTTTGAACCATTTTAGTTTCTCAACATGGACATACAAATGATTTTATTCATGAACCTTCCCACACACTTCTTTGTCTCACATATACAAGGACAAGAACAAGGTAGTTGATGGAATTTCAAAAAGGAATTGGGGTTGGAGAAGGGTGTTTGAACTATTTCAGTTTGTCAACATGGGCATACAAATGATTTCATTCATGAACCTTAGCTATAAAATTCTCTACAGAAAGATACTCTCACTTTTACAATGATGTATTTTTTTTTTAAAGCCATGAAAAGTTTGTTTTTTGTTGTTGATATAGCTCACAGATTCTGTGATAGTCGATAGTTTTCAGAGCTTGCTTTTGAAAGGTATATATAACATATGTCCTTTTAATTCAAGAAACAACTTTTTTTTTTTTTTTTTAATTAGCTCATTGATATGTAAGCCATATATGCAAATATGTGATGAGCTAAATGTGAGACCTCTCACCCAAAGTTAGGGAGTTTACAAATTCAACTCTCTTGATCCCCTAGCAGTTAAGTACCCTATATAGGGCCATTGGTTTACCAAATTTACCATCCATGGATCGTGGAAAAGTACTTGAAGGGTTTTCCACAAGGTGTTCTACTCAGAAAAAAAATACTCATGAGGTTTCTTTGGAAAAGAAAACAAATATGTGGATATATATCTAGATAGGTAGATAGGTAGGTAGGTAGATAGATAACATTTTTTTGTAAGCCCCATTTTTTAGTTCAAGTGATTTTGCATGCCATGCCAAAGTCATAATGACCACAAAGATCACAAGGTATAATCCACTTGTGTCCCTTGAGGTTTGGAACATGTCTACCAATAGCAGAGCACCATTCAAAAAATGTGAAGAAATTGTTGGAGAGTTTCCCCAAGGAAGTTGTATATGGAAAAATGATATTATCATTGTTTATATCAATACTTAAGGAAGAGCTTTATCAACAAAATCAAGGGGGAGATAACACTCTATCGTTCTCATAATTAGGCTTATATTGGAGAACCTAGAGAGAATGTTGCATATGCTTGAAACCTGTTATTACATTTGGGAGTGTCAAAGGCTTCTAATTATTGTTGCTTGTCTTGTCTTTTGATAATACAGCTAGTACAAATCCAATGCTTTGGTGAGATATTGCTAGCATAGTCCCAAGTGGCTCTTTATGGGGAGAGGGTGAAATGTACAATTCCCTCCATCTATGGATTAGTGTCACATATGGAGCATTTCTTAGCTTGTATTCATCTGTTGTACAACCACAATCTGTTTGAGAGTTCTGGCATATTTTGAAGGAATTCCAGAGTCTAGTTCTCATCATCAGGATCCTGAATTGCAACTAATAGAATGCAATGTTACAACTTGTTTTCATTATGCATTTATAAAACATGGTTGCAAAGTTTGCATAAGACTCATTCCTTTGAAAATAATTGAAAGGGATTTTCCAAAGAAACACAAAATATTTTTTGCACACACCCACCACAGATATTAGATATTATTATATATATATATTTATATTTATATATAATAATATATATATATATGTATAATATTAGTATATATATATATATTATATATAATATATACTATATTATATGATTATATATATATAATTATATATTATATTATATTATATATTATTATTATATATATATTGCAAATATAACCAATGGAACATTGTTTTCTTTTCTGCCAACACCCTCTGTTGTAATCTGAATATCAAGTGTTTGATTCCTAACAAAAATATAATATATCAATTTCGATCATATCAAGCAATCAATTGCAAGTGAAACTTACTGCAATATCTCTTTCCATTAGTTATTTTGCATTGGATGTTTTATTGACTAAAACTGTGTGCTAATTTTAATTTTATTTTGCAGTGAAAAACACAACTTGAAGGCTGAAACTATAAAGTAGCAATATCAATTGGTAAATGGGTTTGAATTTTGAAACATATTGGTTTTGGGATCTCTGAGCTCGATCCTCATCTCCTCCTTCAATCCAAAATGAAGAGCATAGCATGGGAAAGAAGTAAAATGGCATCTCATCTCTTTGTTCAATACAAATGAAGAGCATACCATGGGACAAAATTAAAATGGCATTTAGAAAGATTATTATTTCTCCTTAACTAGAAGCAGGTGTCAGGGTTAAAATGTTTCTCATGTACGATATTATTACAATTTGTGGTAGGTCAATATTTAGACAATATTTTCCCTAGGTCCATACAAGCCATACTTGGGGGTGCTTGCCACTCATAGTTTCGCAACTATGATCTCTTGTCCATAGATAGTTAGCCCGAGTACTTGCCAATCATAGTCTGGAAATTATGATCTCGACTGTCCAGAGATATTTAGCCTTCACTTATAATAGAAAAGGATTTGTTCTTCCACATTTTTCACATTGTAATGTGGAAGTGCCTTTTCTTTATTCCATATTTCATTGTCTACTTGGAACTTATTTTTGTTTTGCAACATTTTATACTAATATATTGATGAGCTAGCTTTTTGTAGGTAAAATTCAGGACATCAGACCATAATACATACTAGGCCATATCCCATGTGATGAAATATGGTGACATCCCTATAAACAAAAGGAATTTGTTTATGTACATTGGATCTGACCCAACGAATTCCAATGCTACTTTAACCCGTGACAACGATTTTCCAGAATTCCCTGATGAGAAGGACGTGAGAGTTGTAAATCAACAAGATGCAAATATTCTCTATCTATGGAAAAAGTTGTATATTGATGATACCGCCCCATAAATGTGGGATTGATCCACCTAACTGCATCGTTTATTCACTTATTTATCAAATTGATCAAGTTTGGAACTAGACAATCTTTCAACACAAAACTGCTTATTTTGTTAAGCTTCAATCTCTTAATATAAGTTTCATTATAACTTTTCCCCTTGAATATTAGGAAAGGAAAGGGATTACATGAAATATCTTGCGGTATTAGTATATAATTACATGAACTATCTTCTGGTGTAAGTATATGTTTTTCTTTTCAGTTTGGTGTATTTTTGGACTTTGAGGCAAAAGCCAATATCTAGTGATTCTTCTTCTTTATTTTGCAATATAAAAGATCTAAGGAGGGCTCCATTGAAAAGTTGGTATCATAGAGATAGAGGGTGGACTTGATGACACATCATATGCATATTTACAAAAGCATGAATCTCATTGGAAAGCTTTTGTTGGGATTTGCAAGGGGTCCTAATATGTTGAACATTGTGTGACCAATAAGTCAACCTTTAGTAGATGATTGGGACTGTCTCAAAACAATGGTGATTTTCTAATCCTATGATCCTACTTTACTTTTTATTTGCCGATGTGTGTCAATGCTATTGTTTCATAGTTGGGGATCTATGAACCCAACTCTGTAGATATGAAACCTAAGTGCGCATTTGCATTAACTTCATATAAATGGCCATTTTGTTAACCTTGCATTTCTTCGATGGTGATCATGTTGTAATCCTCTGATTATATTATCATGGTCTATGGATGGTTAGCCATATTGAAAAATTACACTAATTAAAGCATATCATTCTTCTCATAAGATCTGACTCTCAAAGTTCTAAACATAAGCATATCTATATTGCTGCTACATGTGCACATTTGAAAACCATTGTGGATCTCTGTCGTAGTATGGCATGAAACACATCCATTCTCTTGCAATTATGTGTAGTGAAGGAGTCACCAAGAATACCATGACTGCGGTATCTGCAGAGGCATGTAATCAAATGCCATCTAGGTTTAGGGATTCACTTCATAGAGGTTTTAGTGCTTGATGATTTTAGTTCTTCATAGTCACAAAGAACTAGGTGACTACCATGACCTCTTTCAATTTAAAGAACAATGCAAGTTTTGCAAAGGGCTATATAAGAATAAACACCTATTTGTTATTAATGTTCTTTCCAACATTCACCCTATTATGTTAGTGAACAGTTCCATAATATACAATAATCCTTATATAAAAACAAAGGATCCACATATTGGATAATAATGTCTATGGCTTGCAAAATTCCAATCATAATTTTGTTAATCTATTTAGATTAGAGTAATAAGGCTTTAACAAAGTCTCTTTGCAAAACTCCATAACAGTATAGTGGGGAGAGTATTCATTATACTTATATAACTGAATATACTTAGATTGGAGTATCAAGGAAATAGTTGCAGACTTGACAATCAAAACTCAAAAAGGTGTGGAAATAAGCATGTTATCAATAACTAAAATAGTCCAAAATTTCAAATTTCAGGTTGCCTATAGTGGGTTAAATTCTTGTGAGTCCCAAGTTGATGGAAAGTAAAAATTGGGCTAGTTACTATTAGAATCTCAAATCCCAGGTGTTATATTTTTACCTTGTTTTCTCAGTAGTTGATACTCCTTCCTCATAGCGTTGTTGTAACAACAGATCCATGCCTCGATAGATGTTTTCAACATTGATAACAAATGAAGATAAGCATAACAATAGTTTTCTTTGGGAGGAGTGTTGTTATTATGTAGATAAGTTTGTAGGGGGTGGAAGGAAGCATGCATGCATGCACCATCATTATTTAATTTCCTTTTTTAGATTTAGAGAAGGCCCAATTATCTATGAACAAAGTGCATGTTGTAGGGCATGGATCCCAAGAATGTCATGCATTAATTTGTCTTCAGTTCAGAGGCTCAGTGCATGCATGCAATGACCTAGCCTTCTCCAGTTGAGAACACTATTTTTGGAAGCATTATCCATGCATGAGGGTGGACTCAACACCATCACCTAGGGTTAGGGTTAGGTTTTAACACCGTCACCTAGGGTGCATCATTAGATGTCTTTAGCATCCCCCATCCACCCAACTAAGGGACATTACCCTTGAAATCTTCCTCTGATGCCATAAATTTAACATTTCTTTAGCCTCTGTGGGAAGGTAGTCAAATGTCTTCTCTAAATCCATTTTCAACTTTTTTTTCCTAAGATCGGGTTCTATAGCATCAATTTGGATGCATTAGGGGAATTTTGAGGTCTAAAATGGGCCTCATAAGAAAAATGTACAACCATAATAAACTCTATAAGAACCAACAGGATTCAAGATGATGATGCCAACCATGGGGGATGATTCACCATTTTTGGAGTAAAAAAGTAAAAAGATTAAAAATAATAAAATAATAAAACTGTTTTTTCAACTTATATACCTAAGGTTTTACTCAAATTTCGAGCGAGAGTACTCATTGGATGAAAAATTTAATTTCTCATCCAAGGAGTACTCCTGTTGCATACTTTCGATGGACCCTACTACATGAAAAATGAGAAATACATGAAAAAAATGTGATTGCAATCACATTTTTTCATGTATTTCTCATTTTTCATGTAGTAGGATCTATCGAAAGTATGTAACAAGGGCACTCCTTGGATGATGAATCAAATTTTTCATCCAACGAGTGATGTTGCTCAAAATTTGAGTAAACCCATAGGGAGATAAGTTGAAAATACTAGTTGAAAAAATAGTTTTTTATTTTTTTCCTCTAAATTTTATGATGTAATCTATTATTATTTTATTACTTCCACTATTGTTATGTAATTTCTTTAGGAGGCCCATTTTAGACCTCAAAATTACCCTAATGTTAGGAATTTTAATTATGATTTCATTTATAATTTTGTGGTTTTTCAAGCTTTTATTTTTTATTGTATCTACTATGTAGCTTGTGATTATTAGGAGATAGTAGATGATTTGTCTTTCTCCGGTTAATAATGGATTGGACATGAGTCCTGCCAATCTATATTTTGGTCATTTGTGGATGGTAATGAAATTCTGCATTGATTTTGAAAATTTAATGACTTAGAATTTCAACATAAAATCTGCATAAGTTGAAAATGACAAGATCAATAAAAAGTATCTCAGATTAGCTCTAATCACCTTCAACACTTTTCATTGAAAAACCCTAAGATTTAACAAAATTAGTTATGCACTACACACTTCTCTTGTATAAAACCATTGACCTTCATGTTCACACCTTAATAGGCAACTGGGGCTTGTTGTTACATTCATCTCCAAATTTTTAAATATGAATAGGGACAACCAAATACCCTAGGCCACATACGTATGTAGAGCCTTGAAGGATTTTTTCAACATTATCAATCATTCAAGAATCAGAGCAAACAACCAGAGTCCTATGTTCCCACTTGTTATCATTCAAAATTTGAAGGTTTTATTTCTAATTGATTGAAAAAAGTACATTTAACAAACCTTGTATGTGATGCATCTATTGGGTTAAGATTTCTTTCTATAGGACATATTAGAGAAATATTCTTGTTTTTAAATAACTTGTTAGATTCCAAACTTTCTTCCACCATCAAACACTTTGCTCCAACCATTATTTACTGCATAACATTCTAGAACAAGCTTGATCAAAACTAACATATCTCTTGACAACGAAACTATTAAATGTAATATAACATAAATGGATAATAGGCAAGAAAAGTGATGTGGATAGAGAGAAGTAGCTAGCAAATAAAGAGAAATGATGATTTCCCCAAGGTGAATTAAGAAGTGAAGAAAAAATGAATTCGAAAGTCATTGATTTTGACCCTTATTATGATGTGGATGATGAGATTCATGGTAAAACTATTAATAAGAGGGTAGATGAATACTATGGAAAACATATCCTGAGATCCCTTGTCCTGATAGCGATACACACTAGTTTCGACTCTTGAAGAGCTGCAGTATAGACTGCCCTTTTGATCCCATAACTCAATTTTCATACTTACCTAAGGGTTTGTAAACATTTATGTCCAGAGTGGATGAATTATAAAGTTCGAATTTAGATAAGTGCTTCGAGAGATTGATTTTATTTCAAATTGGTCAATAACCATCAAATCTTCCAAACAAAGAATTTTGATAAGAGAAATGGAGTCAGAGAGAAACTTACCATTGAGAGAAATGGATGCAGTCTAAAATGAAACTTAGACCTCATATATAGGGAATCTAAAGATAGAAGTAATGTGGAAACACCTAAGGATACAAAAGAAATAATGAGGAGCCTAAAGGTGGGGATCCATAGCTGTCAGATAAATAATTAAAGGATAATTTAGGACCATGAAAAGAAATTATAATTGAATGTTGTGTTATTACATAGTCTATCTAAAATCTAGAAGAAATTGTAGCAAGGAACAAATTCTAGAAATTCTAGAAGAAATCCCTATAAGAAGTTGTAAAACCCATCAAAGAATAAAAAACATGGCCCAACTACCAAAAAAACATGGAAAATATCCCATTTGAAACATATTTCAAGAATGTTTCTCATGACATCACAAATGGCTCTTTTTATTATTTGAAGGTTAGTGTTTCATTTAATTAAAATGGTACTGCAAGTACCAAAAACAACAACATATATACTACAGGTACTAAAAGTAACATAAATACTTGGTCTACCATTTTGTATAGACACCAAGAAAATATGGATATATGCCGCCATTGTACTCTTGTGAAATGGGCCATGAGAAATAATGGTTGAGGGCTATAGCGTATATGGTTACACCCTACATCATCTTCTGCAGTATGAAAAGATACACTTGTGGGATAATACTGATGAGAATGACTCAAAGCCATTTTTTGAAACTTTTGAATCAAGATATTTGGGAAGTTATTTACTCTTGTGAACGTTTATATTTTGTCAATGACATTTGTGATTTAAAGGGAGTACTCTACTCATAAATAAAATAATTTCCTTGGGCCAACAATGAGGTATTTCTTGGTTAGAAAAGTCAAGTATGACAAATAGCTTGCACAACCCATTCTACTCTCCTAGAAAAGAACCTAGAGCTCACATGAAAATCCTAGGTATGAGTCTAGAAAAATCCATCCTCTTAATTGACCAAGATCACAAGGGATTTCTCCTATGGTGTATTGATTAATAATGTCTTAATTGACCAAGATCACCAAGGATTTCTCCTATGGTGTATTGATCAATAGTTTGGACTTAAGCTCAACTATGATGGGTCTAGTTTGGACTTGAGCTCAACTTTGATGGGTTTAGTGTATAACGCTCAGTGATCTTCTTTGAGAGGGAAATATGTCAATATATAGAAAGCCATTTTTAATTTATAATAATTAAAAAATAGATAGTCTTAAATAAACATCTTAAAACCACCTTGTGTGTAGTAGTGATATTAATAACATGGTCGAGGAAAATATTGTTTTCAATGAAATGAGGAAATGAGGCTTGTGTGAAAGGCTACAAAATTCTTTCATACTGACAAGTCCCATGTAATTATAGTCGGAAATACATACATCCAAAATGCCAGAGTAGAGTTTTTCATGATGAATTCATGATTTATCAAGGCATGTCATACCTCTTGATTTGAAAAAAAAAAATGTAAAGAATGTGAATTTTGTGTCACTAGAAAATTGAAGCATGTCACCTCATTCAACAAATCTATTATTAATAAAACCAGGAACTTATGCCATGTTTTAAGGGTTCAAATATAGTATGAAAATGATTAGTTTCAATCGTTTCTCCAACTAGTTGAGGAGTACCTCTTATACATGGAATAAAGTTATTCCAAAAAAAATTGACGATAAGCAAAATTTCATAAACCACAATGTTTCATTCATATACTTCACACACAACCAAATTCTACAAGGTATGCACAAAAACCCTTTAACCCTGATTTGTTAGTCAGTTTGGCTACTATTTTGCACTACAATTAACCTAAATTTGGTTAGATGGTATAAGAGGATCTAAATGCCTGAAATATTGGCTATGAATGCCCTAGAGTAAGCTTTCCTCCAAGGGAGGTCCACCTGTGTTCCCAAGATAAAAGTTTACGATGGAATTGTAGGTTTTAACCCCGTACATAAATTACCTGCATACGAATTCTAAATCACATGAAAAATAAAAATGCGAGAGCATAACACATAAAACACATATACACAGAGGTTTCCCACTGGATCCCAAAACCGAGACTACCAG
>APFE030458243.1:47083-95522 GCA_000404065.3 Pinus taeda
AAAACCAAAATTTTCCGGGGCGCTGCCCCGGACCCCATAAAGTGGGGTTACGGGTACCCCTCAAACCCCCTGTTAACTATGTGGAAAGAATATAACACAACCCAATAGTAATTTATATATAAGCCAAGTCCAATTATTAATTCCATAACAAGTAGGTTTGATCATAAATCCAAGATATTTAAAACCCACATCCAATGCAGTGCAGATAACAATAAAAATCTAAGAAATCTCGAGTACGAGTGCATCATCTGGGTAAGCAGAAGTCGTATGAGATTTAGTATTACTCATAAGGAGTCCAAAGGTTGTTCCAAGGAGCTAAATAGTGCCACAAATGTGTCTTTATTCTAGAATAGATAATCTACCAAATAGTAACACATCATTGACAAAAATAAGATGAGTAACACTCACTTGTCTAGTAATAAAGATACATGTGAGTGACCCGTCCATATGTTCCTAAAAGAGAAATATGTTAAGCCCTTGAATAAAAAGAATGAAAAGAATGGGTGATAAGGCACATCCTTTTCATAAACCCCGATAGGTAGAAAATAATTTAGTAGGGAGTCCATTAACCAATATGACAAACTTTTGCAGTAGATACACATGGAATGATACATTTTGAGACTTGAAATGAAATGCCAATTTTGAGTAGGAACAACCAAAGAAAGGTCCAATCTACATAATCAAAATCATTTTGTAGGTCCAAATTCATAATAATTTCCTCGATATTATTATATTTGATAGTATGTACAGTCTCATGTACAATAGAAACCACACCTTGAATTTGTCTTTGATGAAGAAACCCAAATTGTGCATGGGCGATACCATCCGAAAATGTAGGTTTCAGTCTATTTGCAATTATTTTGGAAATAATTTTGTATAAGGTGTTGCAAAGAGGGATAGACCTATAATCAACAAAAGTTGATGCATGTGAAACATTAGAAATCAATGTAATGAAAGTGGAATTAATATCACCAGGGATATAACCAATCTTTCGATATTATTCTGCAACCACCAATATATTAGTGGCCATAAGTTCCTGGAAGTGTAAAAATAATTCAATGGGCCAACCATCAGGCCCAAGGATTTTATCATGACCAAAGGATTTCATCATATCTTGTAATTCTTCCATTGTAATTGGCTAAAATATCATAGCATTTGTGTTGGCATCGAACATAGTCAGATATGAATCAACGACCCCCATATGTCGCATAATGTCAGCCTATGCTTAAGCCCTATATTGATTGAAAAAATATCAATGCCTCAACTTGGATGTCAGGAAGGGTATATAAGAAATTACCATTAATATCCCAGATTTCCCAGGTGGATTTCTCCTTGCGGTGCTTCGTTGCATGATAATGAAAGAATTTTGTATTCTTGTCTCCTCCCGATACCCAGAGAGCATGAATTTTAAGTCTCCACTCCTCCTCTTGTAATTTCAAAATCTCATTCTTCCTCTTTTATAAATCCGCAACTAATAATTGATGCGCCACCGTGTTACACAATAATTTTTCACTGTCCTTATACTCCCTGTTCCTTGATCTTGGAGCACCTTTACTGTAAACCCTATGTACTTCCCTATCATGAAGAACATCTCTCTGAGTCACTTTTCATCTGCAAAGCATTTCTCCTTTACATCATTTCGAGAGATACGTCCTTTAAACCCAATTTTAAAGGCTGACGCTATCCCTCAGTTTCTTCCCTGTGCCGATTTGTTGAGAATAATACTGAGCCTCATGTCGATCAACATTGTTATCCCTTGATTACTGTTAATTTTAGGTATGTTCTATGCTAGAGCAATTTATTTAAATTTTCACAGTTAGCAATCACATCAGCATGCAGATAGAACATAAATATAAATCACATAAGACAAGTCAAGGAAAGAGGACACAAGTTATGGCGCGAGCTAGGGACAAACCCCACAATGTGTGGCGAAAACCTTTGATCAAATCTTCTTTTATCTTCAAAGTTTAGCAGAGAAAGAGAGAGAGAGAGTACAATTACAATAGAAGTCAACACTTTGACTTTTGATATCTACAGAGATCAGTTGAAGACATATTGCTTCAACTGATTCTCAAAGGTGACTTCTTCACCTATCATAGAGCTGCATCTCATCCATTTGCTGCACCTTGCTATGTAGCACCATCATGCTATCCTTATGCTGCTCATGATCACTATGCTGCCCATACATCATGTTGTCATGTACATCAGTATGCTGATCCTTACTTAACGTACCCATTATGCTGCATCATACAGTCTCATTACTTATCATGTTTCCCTTTATATCATCATGTAGTTTTACTGAACATGTTGTCCATTACATTATTATGCTTCCCTTTATTAACATGCCCATTATCCTAGTGCTGTATCAAAATATCACTAAGCTGTTCTCATTGATCCAAGAGAGGTTCCAACATTGTTAGTACAACCCTCTTTCCACTTGCATAGCTTGACCACTATTAAATCCATGCTATCTAAAGTTCTTCTATGACAACACTTAATCACCAACTCACCATGAATAGCATATAATAGTCTTCATGACCTGCATATATATGTTTCCATGATTAGCACATAACTGTCTCAATGATCAGCGTATGTGAGCAGCGTATAACTGTGGATAGATGTGATCCTCTTGACAACAGTTAAGGCTCCTTTTAGAGCTTCATTATATAGCATATTAAGCCTGTTCTTGCAGAGATGTATCATTTAGGATAGGTATGACTGTGTATAATATCAGCGTATGGTTCACATTACCTCAAACTGTGTAATGTCTTCTATAGTTGAGATGAACCCTTTTATGACTACGGCTTGATGATAGTGGCACCCTTGTCTTGCTAACCAACGTATGTCCGCCCAACATATATATAAGACCATGATGTAGTGTATATATAAGACTGTCCAGCGATTACATTATGCGTTCCAATGTATGACTGTGTTTCACCCTACTTCCGAGGTGAACGTATAATAGCGTATCACATACATATACTTGATAAGACCTGCGTGGTATATTACCATGACTGCCCAACGTATTTAGCATATACCTATACGTGGATTCCATAAATGAAACCCAAGTTCTGTTCCTCTAACCTGCAGGCTTCATATATGTTAGCTGTGTCTAACAGTGTTCCATATATAATGTCCTATATGTGGATTTCGAAGAGCATATTATATATGATTACGTGTTCTTCTTTTGATATTGTGTAATGCCTCCTTGTTGTACTGCAATTTATTTCCTGAATAGCGTATATCATATATTGCGTATACGACTGCGTAATATAGATAGGTCTATCCACGTATAAGCCAAAGCATGACTGTTTTCCATCGTATGAATTGTTGTGTATATTGCTAGGGATTGCGTATATGACCTCACACATTGCGTATAAGTGTTGTGCTGCCAGATCCACTATAGATTAGGGCCTGCATGTATCATATCCAACTCTGTCTGCTGCTCATCCTCATATGCCTGCGGCTTCTTGCGGTTAGGGCATCACCCTTGGGCCAACGTATCTTTTGGTTCTCTCCTTCCAATAGCCCAGACGTGGAGAGGAGATCACCTCAAGGATACCTATCCAAAATGACTTCAAATCCTCACCAATTTATACTGAAATGTGGATAATGAATAGACACATCGGTTGGGCTTCTAGAGCCTACATAATAGTTGGTCGGCTTGATAATAATTTCATAAAAAAAATAAATTCATATCTCCATAAATACTTATCGGAATCAGATGATCTTCGAATCAATCCTACACCTCTCGACGAGAGGGATCCAATAAAAATATCAGGTGCCATAAATCAGCTGACCTACATGGAGTTTGGCCCTAGTTGCCAATTTAACACTCCCTCTCAACTAAGGAGAACTCCATCTGTTGATCCATAAGTCCGACTGTACTATCTCTGCCATCAATGCCCTGGACTGTTCTGCCCAACTATGATCAGCTCTGCTGGCTCTGCTCTACTCTGCTCAGCTCTACTAGTTTTGCTCTGCTCTGCTTAGCCCTTCTGGCTCTGCTAGCTCTGGTTTGCTCAGCTCTGCTGGCTCTGCTAGCTCTGTTCTGCTAAGCTCTATTGGCTCTGCTAGCTCTGCTCTGCTCAGCTCTACTCACTCTGTTAGCTCTGTTCTCCTTTGCTTAGCTCTGCTGAACTATGAAGAAGAAGAATTGATCGAGAATGTCTCATACCATTCTCGACTGATCCAAAGTCAGTCTCAGAGTGTGTACCACTGGTCCCAGACCAGTCTCAACCGACCCAAAAGTCAGCATCATAGTGGGTACCACTCCTACCACTGGTCCCAAACCAGTATCGTAGTCTTAGAGAGTGTACCACTGGTCCTAGACTAGTCTCAGCCAACCCGAAGTTAGCGTCATAGTATGTACCACTCTCACTGGTCCTAGACCAGTACTGCACTGACATGAAGTCAGTCTCGGAGTATGTACCACTAGTCCCAGACTAGTCTCAACCGACCTGAAGTCAGTGTCATAGTAGGTACAACTCCTACCATTGGTCCCAGACCAGTATCGCAGGCTCAAAGAGTGTACTACTGGTCCCAGACTAGTCTCAACCGACCTGAAGTTAGCGTCATAGTATGTATGACTCTCACTGGTCCCAGACCAGTCCTGCACTGACACGAAGTCAATCTCTGAGTATGTACCACTGATCCCAAACTAGTCTCAGCAGACCCAAAGTCAGTGTCGTAGTATGTATAACTCCTACCACTGGTCCTAGATCAATGGAGGTAATCCTAGTGTAGGGAGTACGGTAGATACAACGATGCATCCATTAGTACTACTATGGTCCCTAACTTCATTTCCCTGCTCATTGATCAGATGAGAGGTACTTCCCATGAGTCCCAGACTCCATGGGTAGGATGCCTCGACAGGAGAACTTAATCAATCCGATCCTCACAGGAGAACACATCAATCCTGCTACAATCTCCATGGAGAACACATCAATCCAAGCCACCATGGAGAACACATCAATCCAGGCCTCATAGGAGAACACATCAATCTGGCTACAATCACCATGGAGAACACATCAATCCAGGCCTCACAGGAGAACTAATCATCCTGCTACATAGGAGAATGAATCATCCTATTCCACAAGAGAGCGAATCATCTTGTCCCACAAGAGAGCGAATCATCTTGTTCCAGTGCGCACCACCAGGGGAGGGTGAGTCACCCTGTGGTTGTATGTTGCTCCAGTAGAACTGCAAGCCCCCAAAGCTCCTAGAGCTCAATGTATGAAACATGTAGTACCCTTTTACAAAGGTCTCTCGACGACTCAAAGTCATTCGGGAAAATCACAAATTTGATCTTTCCTCGGGGCTCTGTCCTGTACATCATCTTAGTGAGATGGAGCCTCCTTGATCATCGACTTACCATATCCCAGATAAGGCAGTATTTGATGTCTATCTACTGGAGCAATTGTTGAATACGGGATTCCTCAATAGTCGAATCCCACCTCTGGTTGTCACACAGAATCACATTGGTATTTATTATGTGTACAAATAGCTAACTGAAGAGCTTCAACAACCAGATTGCCTCACAGAAGGCCATACTATCAGCAATGTATTCTGCCTTGGTGGTGCTGAGAATCACCGACTTATTCTTCTTGTTCATCCAGGATATCGAGGCAGATTCCAAAGAGAAACAACACTGAGAAGTGCTCTAGTGATCCTCCACACTGCCTGCCCACTAATCATTTGAATAATCATGTGGTTTCATATTTCGGCAGTGTATTTCAATCCATGAGAGATTGTGCCCTGAAGATATCTCAGAAGATTCTTGGCACCAATCCAGTGAGGCTCAACCAAATATGAACTCACCATGCTAACTACAACACATATGTCGGAGCGGAGGTTCTCTAAGAACATCAATGCGAATGAATTTATGAAACTAAAAGGAATTTCCCAAATCAGGTCCGACATCACTACCAATAACTTCTTGAAAGTTAAGATCCTCGAGGTAGTCACAGGCTTGCAACTTATCTTTCCACATTTAGAATCCAACTCACTCTATCTCCTATAAATGAGAGGGTCTGCACCTGTCAGACATAGGTGCCAGTATGAGAGGTTTATCATCCACAACCTTCAAGTAATGGTTTGGATCGGTTTCACTCCTAGTGAATCTCAGCTGCATTAGACAACTATCAATCCTCTCATACTATGCCCGAGGTGTTTTTCTTCAAGCCATAAAGGGCTTTCTTCCACCTATATACATGAGATTCCCGATCATGAGTCTCAAAATCGTCGGGTTGTTCCAAGCCTCTAGACCTACTGCATGAGGGGAATGGTCCCCGTATAAGATTTTCCTTCCGTGCATCTCAAACATGTACTTTCATGCTCCTTTTTGAATTTAGGCATCCTAGTCACCATTTGACTCACAGACCTCCGGTGCTGAGTCAATGGACATGGTCCCCAGTGGACTTCCTACAACTTGATACAACCCTGAACTCAAAAACATCTTTGAAAGATCTGTTTTCAAACACGTACCTTTCCATCAATAAGTGCCACACTGTAACCTTTGACTTCCATTTCCGAGATGGACACCAGGTTCTTCTTGCGATCAGGTACATAAAAGAGATTCTGGGGTTCCCCTCTTTCGTGGAATAGTCAACCATTTCCTTGATGACCTACATTACCAGTCATTCCTTTGATCATTGAAGATTTCCCAGGAATGATTGTTATCTTCATATGCCATTCGGACACTCCTTCACATAACAGCCGAACTTATTTTAATAAGGGATCCGCCTTTCCTTCCACCCTTAGATCCAAACTTCTCAATGAAGTGATCTTTAGATGGGCCATCAGAAACTTCTGCTGCGCCATTCTGATAACATTCTCTTCTTCGATTTCACCCTAGGTGAATTATGAGGAACCCATTGATCCTTCTGTCTTGTCCCAACTATCTTCAGTGATTTTTATTTCACTTTTGCTTGGGCATTGTCTTCACCTCAGCTCTGATACCATGTTAATTTTAGGTATGTTATATGCTAGAGCAATTTATTTAAATTTTCACAGTTAGTAATCACATCAACATGCAGATAGAACATAAATATAAATTGCAGAAGACAAGCCAAGGCAAGAGGACACAAGATTTGGCGCGAGCCAGGGACAAACCCCACAATGTGTGGGGAAACCCTTTGGTCAAATCTTCTTTTATCTTCAAAGTTTAGCAGAGAAAGAGAGAGAGAGAGTACAATTACAATAGAAGTAACCACTTTGAATTTTGATATCTACAGAGATCAGTTGAAGACATATTGCTTCAACTGATTCTCTAAGGTGACTTCTTCACCTATCATAGAGCTGCATCTCTTTCATTTGCTGCACCTTGCTATGTAGCACCATCATGCTATCCTTATGTTGCTCATGATCACTATGCTTCCCATACATCATGCTGCCATGTACATCAATATGCTGCTCGTTACTTAACATACCCATTATGCTGCATCATACAGTCTCATTACTTATCATGTTTCCCTTTATATCATCATGTAGTTTTACTGAACATGCTTTCCATTACATTATTATGGTGCCCTTTATTAACATGCCCATTATCCTAGTGCTATATCAAAATATCACTGAGCTATTGTCATTGGTCCAAGAGAGGTTCCACCATTGTTAGTACAACCCTCTTGCCACTTGCATAGCTTGACCACTGTTAAATCCATGCTATCTAAAGTTCTTCTATGCCAACACTTAATCACCAACTCACCATGAATAACGTATAACAGTCTTCACGACTTGCATATATATGTTTCCATGAATAGCACATAACTGTCTCCATGATCAGCGTATTTGAGCAGTGTATAACTATGGATAGATGTGATCCTCTTGACAATAGTTAAGGCTCCTTTTAGAGCTTCATTATATAGCATATTAAGCATGTCCTTACAAAGAAGTATCATTTAGGACAGGTATGATTGTGTATAATATAAACGTATGGTTCACATTACCTCAAACTGTGTAATGTCTTCTATAGCTGAGATGAACCCTTTTATGACTGCAGCTTGATGATAGCGGCACCCTTGTCTTGCTAACCAACATATGTTAGCCCAGTGTATATATAAGACCATGATGCAACGTATATATAAAACTATCCAGCAATTACATTATGCTTTCCAATGTATGATTGTGTTTCATCCTACTTCCGAGGTGAACGTATAACATCATATCACATACATATACTTGATAAGACCTACACGGTATATTACCATGATGGCCAAGCGTATTTAGCGTATACCTGTACATGGATTCCATAAATGAAACCTGAGTTCTGTTCCTCTAACCTGGGGGCTTCATATATGTTAGCTGTGTCTAACAGCGTTCCATATATAATGTCTTGTACGTGGATTTCAGAGAGCATATTATATATGACTGCATGTTCTTCTTTTGATACTGCATAATACCTCCTTGCTATACTAGGGTTTCTTTCCTGAACAGCGTATATCATATATTGCGTATATGACTGCGTAATATAGCTAGGGCTATCCACGTATAAGCCAGAGCATGACTGCATTCCATCGTATGAATTGCTGCGTATATTGCTAGGGATTGCGTATATGACCTCACGTATTGCGTATAAGTGTTGTGCTGCTAGATCCATTATAGATTAGGGCTTGCGTGTATCATATCCGACTCTGTCTACTGCTCATCCTCATATGCCTGCGACTTCCTGTGGTTAGGGAATCACCCTTGGGCCAGCGTATTATTTGGTTCTCTCCTTCCAAAAACCTAGACGTGGAGAGGAGATCACCTCAAGGATACCTGTCCAAAATGACTTCAAATCCTCACCAATTTATAAATGTGGATAATGAATAGACATGTCGGTTGGGCTTCTAGAGCCTACATAATAGTTGGTCGGCTTGATAATAATTTCATAAACAAAATAAATTCATATCTCCATAAACACTTATCGGAATTGGAAGATCTTTGGATCCATCCTACACCTCTTGACGAGAGGGATCCAACAAAAATATCAGCTGCCATAAATAAGCTGACCCACATGGATTTTGGCCCTAGTTGCCAATTTAACAATTACCCATGTCAATCCTCAACTAGAAAGTTTTTAAAAATGGAATCGAAGCTTCGAGATCTATAATCTTCATGGGTGGAGGTCTGGTAAATGGTTAGACGAGACAAAGCTGAGAGAGACTGTTTGGGCTCCTTTCCCATATTGAAAAGGAACTAACCCAAGAGATAAGGCTTCTTCCCACCATAAGAGGAACTATATCCCCTCTCTCATACCTATATAATCCCCTTCCATTCCAACCTTTGCTAGCTTTGGCTTAGTCTTGGATGAGCATTTGATGCAACTTGGATTTAGCTTAGTTAGTGCTAGCAGAGTTTGATAGTCTTAGCTCTTAGTTTATGCTTGTTAAGAGCTTGTTAAAGGGAGAATAACTCATAGAATGTTTTGGTGTGAATAAGGAGAAAGAGATCTTAAATTATTGAATTGAGGCTTCTGTGATCCATATCAAATTTATGAGAGATTCTTCGGCGTAAATCACATGAAATTTTATTTGTCAACGCATTTTGAACCAACCAGTGTGGTTCATTATCAGGACAAGTTGAATAATTAGATCTAGCTTTGCATATTAAATAGTCAGAGCAGAACATCCAACGACTATATTTCTTGACCAAGCAAAGGCTAAATTTGACGAGGGGATGGTTAGTGGCACAGGATTAAGGGCATGACCTATATTTTAATAATTAAGTTAATTCAAATAAATATCAAATTGTTAGTTAGATATATTCTTATTAAAATCAAGGTTAAAGAGACTATAAATGAATATATCATAAAATTAATTTAAATTAATAGTTAGTTAAAAGGTTCTTATATATAATATATATAGATATATATATATAAGATAAAGGGACTTATTTTATTAAATTAATTATAAATAAAATATCATAAAATTAATTAAATTGATAGCTTAGTTAAAAAGTTATTTAAATAGAGTAATGAATATACAAAGTTAGTATATATATATAAAGGGACTTATTTTATATATTAAAATAAATTAAAATCATTTTTAAATTAGTAGTTATTGATAGATATTATAGAAAATTTTAGGGGGTTAGAAAGAATATTAAAATTTTTCTTATGTATTTTTTTATTTTATTTTTTAATTAATTAAAAGTTTAATTAAGGGTTAAACTATCATATTATCCTAGATTGATTTCAAGCTATAGAATTATTATTAGAGTTATGAAAGGATTAATATAATAGCGTTATCATAATAATTTTTCATAAATTTATTAATAAAGATGAATACTTAAAACCTAAATATCTTAATAAATAACATAACCTTGAAGAGCAACTAAGAGGAGTGGGTCGGGACTCAAAAACTCATCAAAGACTAAAGGCCCATGAGAGAAGGATACGAGAAAACAAGCAAAAAAAGGAGGGAGCGAAGGAAGGAAGAGAACGACTAGGAAGAGAGCGTTGGGATCCAGCAACTACTCATCTTCCATCCGTCTTCTCTATTGAGATTGTTCAGTCTTTTCTCAATCTCAAGGGCTTCCCTAAATTTGCAGTGATGGGATTGCAAAACCTTAGCAATAACACTTGTCTCCTCTATACAAACATGATTTTTGGTACTCTTCACATGCTCAGCTAAAGCAGAAGACTTGGTTGAACTATGCTTGAGGTCAGCTGTGTGCTCACTAATCCTTTGATTTATATTCCCATGATTGAGGTGTTTGAGGAGATGTTAGAGTGATGCTTGCGATCCAGACCCATCTAAGGAAACCTACACTGCTAAGGTGAAGGTTTTACTTTCATTGTTGTCATAATAATACAACTAATATTTTGTTTCCTATATCAATTGCAATATTTTATTTGGTAGCTTAAGACTCCTTAGCCTCTTAATTAGATTGAGTTCGATTTTATGTTATCATGTTTGCTATTGTTTCTTGTATGTTTTTTTGAGGTACGTGAATGAAAGGAAGCTGGAGCAAGGACGTAAGATCACCATTAAGTGGATTAGCGTTATAAGAGGTAGGCCCTCTTATTTGATTCTCAATATAAGGGAACTTATGTTAGATTGTCTTGTTTGTAGCTAGACCCTCTCCCTTGGGCTAGAGGGATTGTCTTTGTCCGTAGAGAGAATCTTCCTACACCACAAATTGGTGACTCCCCTGGGGAGAACCATCCCTCTCTTTGGATTGTTCTTCATCTCGTAGTTTGTGATGAATTTCTTCATACCACTATTTCTCCTTTGTTTTCTGAATTTTACACCATTTGCAGTCTTTGGTTTTGAATTTAGAGTGGCTAGTCCATATGTGGTTTGAGAAATTGTTTTATTTTTGTTTGAATACCTCGATCAGCGCTGCTATTTTGCTGATAGTTGCACCGACCAGCACTAGTTCTACTTAAACATTCACGCCACAACCCTTTATGGTGCTTTCCGCCCGTTAAATAGTCACGCAGATTCTTGTAGGATAAAATTGGGGTTTCTTGAAAACCATATGCCATTGTGTCTTGCCCTCCTAGATTTTGTTGCTTGGCCTGTCTACATATATTCTCCTTGTGAACTGACATGACTAGAATGCTTTGTTTGCTAGGTTTGATTGATTGATTGGATTGAAGTTTCATTGCTTGATATTTTGAGTTTTGGATGGTTTTTATAACCTTAGGGCATCTAGGTCAATTACCGTTCATTTGTTTGTTTACTCATTGTGTCAAGTTTCTAATTTGCTGCTTCATTTAATCCATCTTTCAATCACAACATCTTCATTGCTTCATTTTTTATTGAATGAGTGAAAGAGTCTTGATTGTTCTCTTATTTCGAGTGTCTCTTTTCTCTTTTTGCACATAGATTACATTGCTTGGTTTGTCAATTGAAGAATTTATGTGTTTGGTTTGTTTGATTCAGGGAAGAAGTTGATTTTAGTTTCCTTTATCATGCTTTGAATTTGATTGATGCTTGTTTGTTCAGAATTGGTGAAATTTTCATTAAAGTGCTTTATGTGAAAGATTCATTTTTCATTTTATGAAAAGAAGAACATCATTCTAGTTTACCTAAGTGAAAATATTGCATTAGTAGTGTCATTGAGAAGCTAGAATTGCATCATCATAAGCATTGGAAATGAAATGAAACCTATTTTGTTGTTAAGGGAAGATTAATTGCATTTAGGACATGTATTAGTGAATGATTTCATTCTTTGGTTTTTTCATTGATTGTGTGCTCTCTATCCCTCAATTAGTGTTAACTTTCATTGAAGAAAATATTTCTTTTCTCATATAGCTGCATATAGGAGTTTTTAGATGACAACGGTAGGCCCTTGGAATTGAAACCTAATTCAAGATCAACCGTTAAAATTTATTGAATTAACCTAAGGAAGCATTGAAACTTAACACTCACATTTAGTGGTCTAGGCTAGAGACGAGTCTCGGTGTCTTTAAACCTAGCAGTTGTTGTTAACTTTAGACAGTGCTAGGACAGACTTATGCTCCCCGTATTGTCACGTATTTAAAGGGAGACCCCACTAGGTTGCAATCCCTTATCCATAGGAAGCCAAGTCTACCACCTTGTAAATGTGAGACACCAAACACAACATTTGAAGATATTGCCTACTCGTACTTTTCGGTTCACCGAGAGGTATTCCACAGTTGATGGTTACCTCGTACTCCCTTTTGCCTAGATTATCCTGAGTAGTCATTTTGGTCTTTTTGACTCTTTAAATTTAAAATATCATTGAGCACTTGTTGTTTCAAGCTCATTAACTCTGAAAGAGACTAGAGTCCCCTTTTGTCCTTTCCTCGACTCCTAAATCATGAAAAGGCAAAGTTTTGTTTCAGTATCTTAAAATTATTTGCCCACAAAATATTCATGGTTAAAGTTATCTTCCTTAGTGATGTTTTAGGGTTGATTCCAATTGCAACATATCTAGAGTCTACTAGTTAAGGATTCCCCTCGGATGGGAATTCTGGTCCTTTTCCTTCTTTTGGAAATGTTGGCGCTCCTTATATGGCAATGTTGTCCCTCCACCATTGGTTTACATATCTGGTTATTTTCGACCTCGGTGGTCCTGAGTGTCCCAACTCCTGCCTAGCCATCTCCTTCATTTGAACTACATCACATTAATTATAAAGTTTACCTCTCACCTTTTTCCTCTATTTCTTCACCTTCCTCTTCTACTTCTCCTAGTGAAAGTTTGAAATCTAGTAACCAGGAGGCTAAGAAGAAGAAGAAGAAGACGAAGAAGAAGAATTCTGATAAGTAAGAGGCCAACTGTGTGGTTGTTACTCCAAATGAACCTCCCGTAGACAAACCTTCTAATCCACCACAAAAGGTTAGATTCCCTTGCAAGATGTGAAAGGGTGACTGTATGCTTCGAGATTGTCTTGGCATTCCTAGAGTCTTAGAGGTATGGTCTCAAGACCTGAATCGACCATCCCCATTGACCTCTAGAGATCATGTCAATGCTACACCTTTAACTAATGATGGTAAGAAGAAAGGAAACATTAGATTCCCCTGTAGGTTATGTGAAGGGAAGCATATTCTTCACCTTTGTCCTCTTATGGATAAATCTTCCAAAATTTTGGAAAACCTCACAGCTCCTCAAACCAAACCCCCTGTTGGTTATTAGAGACTTTCTTCTAAACATCTCCTAGTTGGTAAAGAGATTGATTTGGATTCATCTCTTTCCTGTCCCGCTCTTCCTAATCATGACTCTCTTTTGTTTGTTCCTGACCAAGCATTGGCTGAAAAGAGTGTTGACTTGGCTCTGCCTTCATTTGTTCACTCTGTTTCCGAAGAGAGTAGTGATCATACTGCTCATGTTCTTCTCGTCTCCTTAGATTCTCATGAATCGAAGAGTGACCTTCCCATCCAATTTGTTTAGGAGAGTCCTTCTCCTATTCCTGTAGAGCACGGGGGAATCATTTGATACTCCCACCAAGTAGTTATGTCCTTGCTTTTGATTGGAGACAATTGATTGCATTCCGCCTTCCATCTTGTGTGCCTTTCCAGATCATAATAGAAGCCTATAACATGGTAATACATGGCACTATATTATATGAAGATGTGTTTGTTAGCATCATGTCTTCTACTACTTGCAAGATTTGGGTTCCCCACAACTTGTGCATGTCACCCAGAATCTGTTGGCTTTCAACAGAGGAACCAACCAGCCCTTAGGGATCCTTCCGAAGTTCCCTATTACTTTGGGAGGAAAACCCATCTATATAGAACTGATGGTAGTCCAAGGTCCTTTAGAATTCAATCTTCTCCTTGGACGCGACTATGTTTATGTCATGGGAGCTCTTGTTTCTTCGCTTTTTCATGTGGTTTGTTTTCCACACAAAGGGAGAATAGTGATCATTGATCAATTGCTATTCAGTGGTCACCAAGTGCCTCTTATACAACCATCATCCCCTGTTGGTTTTTGTTTGTAAACAATACCCTCCCCGCCACAGGTCAATTATGTGGCTATCCATTCCATCTCCACATATGTTGATGATCACATAGATGGTATAGTACATTATCTGCTAGGGGCATTGGAACTTGATCTGTCATTGGCGCCAGTTGATATGTATTCCTCCAAGAGTGTGGTTCTCCCATCTAGTGAGGACCTATTGGGAACCATGTTCTCATATGGTCCATGAGTAAGTGTGCAAGGATAGTTTGTTCCTGTACCAAGCTCATTGATAAATGAAACAAGGGTTACCGGAGTAGAGTTCATTTTCTTGTCTCAAGCTCGTTAAAAAATGAAACAAGGGTTACATGAGAAAAGTTCCTTGTCTTGTGTCAAGCTCATTAAAAAATGAAACAAGGAGATAGAGCATAGTTCCTTGTCTTATGTCAAGCTTGTTAAAAAAAATGAATCAAGGAGTCTGAGGATAGTTTCTTCCTGCATCAACCTCATTAAAAGATGAAACATATTTCGTGGATAGTTTGTTCCTGTATCGACCTCCTTAAAAAATGAAACAAATGTCCGAGGATAGTTATTTTACTGTGTCAACGTCGTTAAAAAATTAAACGAATCCCTTTTCCAAATCGAGTATTTGATTAATATCTCATAAAATTACATTTGAGTCTTTCGTGGATCTCAAAAGTGAACCTTCATTCCATCCACCTAGCTGAATGAAATGAAGATTTTGGGATATGTACCACAAAGTGAGTCATTATGCTGGGGGACATGCAAACCAAAATCAAGCATATTTTTCATTTCAAGCTTGTGTAAACATGAAACCAAATTCAAGTAGAGTTCCCCATGGTTCAAGCTTGTGTAAAAATGAACCCATGCCCAATTTACATCTTGTGATTGACATTTTTATCAGCTAATTTCTGCTAGATGAGCCTTGGTTGTTTCATTCCATCACCATCATCTCTTTGGTTGATCATATGCTTTCAATTGGTTGTTTTTTCCTTTCCTGAGGAACCGAAACAATGAGTGCTTTTTCTAGCTAGCTGCTTGACCTTTCAGTGTTTTGAGTAGTTCCCCCTTAATCGGAACCAGTTGCTACCCTTTATGCCACTCGTTCCTCTAGGATGAGTCACCTTTAAGATCTTTTCCGACTCGTAAAAAATGAAAAGATTGTTGAGTATTTTTCCCTTTTAGACTCGTTAAAGAAAATAAAAGTAGGGAGTCATCTTTGATCTCTTCTCTGACTCTCAAAATATGAAAACATTGTCAAGCTCTTGTCGTTTTGAACTTGTTAAAGGCTGCGAAACATCATTTACCTAGTATATGTTTACCCCCTTTTCGGGCTGGGATAAACTATTTATGAAAAAGGCACTCCTTGGTTGACATAGCCAAGAGGTTGTATCGAGTATTGTTTTCTACCTTTTCGGGCTCGAGAAACAACTCTACGAAAAGGGACCTTTTGGAGTTTTCTTTTCTGTGTCTTTTCAAAACTCTCTAAACATGAAAAAGTTTCGACGTTTCACCTTTGTTAGACTCATTAAAAGATTAAATGACATAGGATTTTTCATTATGACGAGACTGATCTTAATCTTCCTAGGGCATGTTAATATTTACTAGGTAGGATCCATCTGAAGGATGGAATTATATTACAAGCATATGTTATCCCTGTCAAGCTTGTGTAAAAATAATTGTGATACTCGCCAAAAATGATGGGGGAAAATTAGAAATATTTCATTAGTTGTATTCTTCACTTGAGGCATAATGTCGCTCTTGAACATTGACACTCATCTGCTATTCGTGTCGGGTTTTGGGACATTATCACTCTGTCACTTACCTCCCTAGGTTTTGGGTTATCCATTTTAAACCTCTCATATAATCTCTGCCATGTCACCATGACCTATGATCCTATGATGTTAAATGCTACCAAAATCTGGAGTCATGTCATCCACATGTTCAAGAGAAGTCTTATTTCCTATACATTGTTTGATCATATTTTTGGGTTGTGTTATATTCTTTCCATGACTAGCCCACATACTTAACCAAGGGTTAGAGGGGGGGAGGTCACAGGGGGTTTGAGGGGTACCCGTAACCCTACTTTATGGGATCCGAGGTAGTGCCCCAGAAAATTTTGGTTTTGGACCCTATGTTAGGTTAGGCAGACCCACCTATGGTTTTGTGCATGATTTTCGCACATGTTTTTTGGACATGATGGTTTTTAGTCCATGGTTTTGGATGAGATGGTTTTTGGTCCATGGTATTGGATGGTTCGGCATGTATAAATATGTATTGTAGCATTGAAAGGAATGTAATAGAAAAAATCAAGCTAGTAGTCCTAGTTTTGGGATCTAGGGGAAAATCTCTGTGTATATGTGTTTTATGTATTGTTCTCTCACATTGTTTATTTTCTGTGTTTTAGAATTCGTATGCGGGTAATTTTTGTACGAGATTAAAACCTACATTTGGAATCAGAGTTGTTTTGGCTGCGAGGGGATGCCTTTGCTCCTAAGGGGTTTTGCTCGGGCCTGTGGTAGACCCTGTTCAGTGGGAGACATACGAGAGTGATTCTGGTGGTGAAAGAAGATGGCGAGTAGTGGAAAGATAGAGATCGAGAAACTTAATGGTCAGAGTTTTGAGTTGTGGAAACTCAAGATGGAGGATCTGTTGGTGGATAAAGATCAATGGATTGCAGTAGATTTGGGTACTAAACAAACAGGAGTGTTCGATGAAGAATGGAAGAAGTTGGATCAAAAGGCAAAGAGCACAATATGATTGTGTGTCATCGAGGGGGAGATCTAGAGGGAGATGAAAATCTCTAGGAAAACTTGTAAAGGTGGTGTGCTAGAAATGCGGAAAGGAAGCTCACTACAAAAGGGACTGTAAATCTAAAGCTTTTGACAGAGGAAAGGGATTTTATGGTGCTCCCTTTGCAGAGGCAAAAACCACCTCAGATGAAGGTGGGGATGTGTACTTGGATTCTTCAAGTACACATGTAGATCATGAGGCATGGTTGATTGACTCAGGTGCATCCTTTCACTTCACTCCCCATAGAGAGTGGTTCTGCGATTATGAGAAATATGATGGTGGTGATATCTTCTTGGGGGATGATAGGAAAGCTAGAATCATTGGTCGTGGAAAAGTAAAGTTGAAGCTACAAGGTGGAAGGGTTAGAACACTTCCGGGTGTTCTGCATATTCCTGCATTAGCTAGAAATCTTATTTTTGTTAGAAAGTTGGATGATGCAGGTGTAAAAACAGTGTTTGAGAAAGATGCCTGCAAGATGGTTCGGGGAGCACTGGTATTGATGTAGGGAGTTTGGATTGGATCTCTGTACAAGCTGTAAGGAAGCACTGTTATTGATCGGTGCAATAGTTTTGTGGTATAGCATGACAGAATATTACTCCATATACACCTCAGCAAAATGGATTTGCAGAAAGAATGAACAAGACATTGATGGAAAGGGAAAGAATCATGCTCAGTGGTGCTGGGTTAGGATAGGAATTATGGGCAGAGGCGGTGGAGACAATATGTTACTTAGTTAAATAGATCACCTTCATCAACATTAGAGGATAAGACTCCCCAAGAGGTATGGACTGATAAGAAACCCTCTCTTTCACATTTGAGGGTATTTGAATGTGATGCATATGTACATGTTCCAAAGGAGAAAAGAACCAAGTTGGATAGTAAATATGAAAAGTGCATCTTTATTGGGTATAAGGATGGTTTAAAGGGTTATAAGCTTTGAAACCCATTAACAAGGAAGGTTGTGTACAACCGAGATGTGGTGTTCAGAGAGGTGAAAGACATTATTAAACATGAAGTCCAACCAAAGGAACCTGAGAAGATAGAGTTTGAGCTAAAGGAGGAAGAATCATACTCTGCAGCAGAGGAGGAATTAGAATATAAAGAGCCACAAACTCCGGGTGTGAGAAGATTAGTTCGAGAAAGAAGGCAGCCAGAAAGGCATAGTCCATCTACTTTCTGTTCAAATTTTGCTTTGTCTATTACTAATGATGATCCCAGAACTGTGAAGGAAGCAGTGGATTCAGAGGATGGAAAACTCTGGAAAGAGGCCATGGTTGATGAAATGGCATCTTTGCACAAAAATGAGGCTTGGGATCTAGTGGAGTTGCTGGCTGGAAGGAAACCCATTGGCAGCAAATGGGTGTTCAAAAAGAAGACAAATGCAGGAGGAAAAGTGGAGAAATACAAAGCTCGGTTGGTAGAAAAAGGTTATTCCCAGGTGTCAGGAATTGATTTTGGTGATATTTTTTCTCCTATGGCCAAGGTAACTTCTATTAGATTAATTTTATTTGTTGATGCTGCTTTTGATTTTGAGGTAGAACAGATGGATGTGAAGACAACATTTCTTCATGGGGATCTGGAAGAGGAGATCTACATGAAGCAACTTCAAGGTTTTGTGGTGAAGGGTAAGAAAGAACTGGTATGCAAGTTAAAGAAGTCTTTGTATTGGTTAAAACAATCACCAAGGATGTGGTATCAGAAATTTGATACATTTATAAAGGGACTTGGCTTCACCAGAAGCAAAGCAGATCATTGTGTGTATTTTAAATTAATTGGTGACTGTGTTATTTATCTATTCTTGTATGTGGATGATATGTTGCTAGTTGGAAATGACAAAGAAATTATCCTGGATTTGTAGACCCATTTGTCCTCCAAATTTGACATGAAATATCTTGGTGCTGCAAACTATATTTTGGGAATAAATATCGAACAAAGAGGAAGCTCTGGTTAAACCAGAGGAAGTGTGTCAAGACACTATTGGAGAGGTTTAATATGCATGATAGTAAACTAGTGAAGGTTCCTATTCCTTTAGGTGTGAGGTTATCTGTTGAACAATTTCCCAAGAAACAAGAAGAGGAAGAGGACATGTCCCATGTTCCATATGCAAGTGCAGTCGGCAGCTTGATGTATGCAATGATTTGTACTAGACCAGAAATTGCACATGCAGTGGGAGTATTGAGCAGGTTTATGTCAAAACTAGGGAAGGAGCATTGGACAACAGTGAAGCGGGTTTTCAGGTATTTGCATGGCACTAGTGATTATGGTTTATGCTACCAAGGAAGTCCAAGATTGGACAGAGTGTTGGATATTTATGGCTTTTTTGATGCAGACTGGGCTGGAGATCTGGATCAGAGAAGATCTACAAGTGGGTATGTGTTTAACCTTTTTGGAGGTGCAGTTAGTTGGATGAGTAAGAAACAATCTGTAGTGGCACTATCAACTACAGAAGCAGAATACATGGCATCCACCCATGCAAGAAAGGAAGGAATTTGGTTGCAGATATCGTGTTCAAGTATGGGGTTAGTACAGGAAGCTATAAGGATAGACTGTGACAACCAAAGTGCAATTTTCTTGGCAAAGAACCTTGGATATCATTCAAAGACAAAGCACATTGATGTTCAATATCACTTTGTGAGGGATATCATAGAAGAAAAAAAGGTGTTGTTGGTAAAGGTGGACACTTTGAAGAATACTGCAGATGCATTAACAAAATATGTGATCACTAAGAAGTTCTCTTGGTGTAGAGAAACAATGGGAATTTTAGGGTAGGATAAATGACTAAGCTCTCTTGTGGCCCCCTGTGGAAAGAAAACAACAAGTGGGGGAATGTTGGGTTGTTTTATATTCTTTCCATGATTAGCCCACGTACTTAACTGGGGGTTAGAGGGGGGGAGGTCACAGGGGGCCACCTATGGTTTTGGACCTTATGTTAGGTTCGCCGGACCCACCTATGGTTTTGTGCATGGTCTTCACACATGTTTTTTGGACGCGATGGTTTTCGGTCCATGGTTTTGGATGCGATGGTTTTTGGTTCATGGTATTGGATGCTTTGGCATGTATAAATATGTATTGTAACATTGAAAGGAACATAATAAAAAAAAAATCAAGCTGGTAGTCCCAGTTTTGGGTTCCTGGGGAAAATCTCTATGTATATGTGTTTTATGTGTTATTCTCTCACATTGTTTATTTTCTGTGTTTTAGAATTCAAATGCAGGTAATTTCTGTACATGGTTAAAACCTATACATATTTCATTATCTTGAATTACTCTCATTCATTGTGTTTCCCCTTTCGTGTCGATGATGAAGCATTCATTATAACCTTCCTTCGACATATTGCTTCCTATCGACTTTAGCTCATTATCTAGGAAGTTGATCTGGAAACTCCCTTCTAGTACCTTAGAAAAATGGGTTCTCATCATTGGCCTTTGATAGAGTGATTTCACGGATGTTCGACTTCAATTCCTTATTCACACTTCGTGAATTGTACTGATAGTACCTTGAGAGCCATTAACATTATGGGTGGTTTCTCTCGTGCTTGTTAACGGTTCACATGATTGACCAGTAATCAAGAAACTTTCTATCATGTTCGACTTCAGCACGTCTATTCACATGTTATAATTTGTACTTTGATCGGGTCATGTTAGTGCACAACACCCTGAGATCAAATTACAAAAGTCTAGGTTGTGAGAAGTGATGAATTCATGATTGTATACATTATTCTTTAGATAGATGGTTGCGACCATGCTGTGGGTCTCATTTTTTTAAATTCCCTCAGTCAGATGGTTGCATCCATACCAAGGATTCATGCACATGATCCTTTTCTGGATGGATAGTTGCACCTATACCATGGATTCATGTATTGTTACATGCCTCTCTGATTTATCAGGCATGACTATGATTTCAGATATGTATATGTATGTTTGACTTGCAGGTTTTCTGACAACGGTATCTGATTCCTTACATCTACTCGTAAATCATTTCACTCCTCACTCTTGTTCGGCCTTCATGCTTTAGGGGACATCTGTTACACAATAATTTGTCACTGTCCTTGTACTCCCTGTTCCTTGACCTTGGAGCAGCTTTACAGTAAACCCTGTGTACTTCACTATCATGAAGAACATCTCTTTGATTCCATTTCCATATACAAAGCATTTTCCCTTTACATCATTTCCAAAGATACTTCCTTTAAACTCAGTTTTAAAGGTCGGTGCTATCCCTTAATTTCCTCCCCGCATTGATTTACTGAGAATAATACTAAGCCTCGCAGCGATCAACATTGTTATCCCTTGATTACCCACGTTGATCCTCTTCTAGAAAGTTTTTAAAAATGGAATTGAAGCTTCGAGATCTAGAAGATTTATGGGTGAAGGTTTGGTAAAAGGTTAGTCGAGATAGAGATGAGAGAGACTATTTGGGCTCCTTTCCCCTATTAAAAAGGAACTAACCCAAGAGATAAGGTTTCTTACCATCATAAGAGGACTCATATCCCCTCTCTCATACCTATATAATCCCCTGCCATTCCAACCTCTGTTAGCTTTGGATTAGTCTTGGATGAGCGTTGGATGTAGCTTGGATTTATCTTAGTTAGTGCTATGAGAGTTTGCTAGTCTTAGCTCTTAGTTTATGCTTTTTAAGAGCCTGTTAAAGGGAGAATAGCTTGTACAATGTTTTGGTGCGAATAAAAGGAAAGAGACCTTAAACTCCCATGATTGAGGTGTTTGAGGAGATTTTAGAGTGATGCTTGGGATTCAGAACCATCGAAGGAAATCTGCAATGCTAAGGCAAAGGTTGTACTTTCCTTTTTGTCATAATAATACAACTTATATTTTGTTTCCTATATTAATTGCAATATTGTATTTGGTAGCTTAAGACCCCTTAGCCTCTTAAGTAGATTGAACTTGATTTTATGCTATCACATTTGTTGTTGTTTCTTGTATGTTTGTTTCAGGTACGTGAATGAAAGGAAGTTGGAGCAAGGAAACAAGATCACCATCAAGTGGATTAGCATTATAAGAGGTAGGTCCTCTTATTCGATTCTCAATCTAAGGGAACTTATGTTAGATTGTCTTATTTGTGGCTAGACCCTCTTGATTGGGCTAGAGGGATTCTCTTTGTTTGCAGAAAGAATCTTCCTACACCAAACACTGAGAAATAATATGCATTTGAAGGATCATCCAATATACCAATTTTTTTTATCAATATCCAAAATTTCAACAATATATTTCCTCTATTTAGTTCCAATCTAGTTACTAACAGACTTTTTAAGAGCCCTCTAACATTCTTTTTAAGAGCCCTCCACTTAATCCCAATAATTTCCAAAGAATATGTGGTCAAGGGGTCCAATCCTAGTACACAAAAGGTACGCTAATGAATCAAATTCAGGAAATTTTATGCAGTGGTGATTAAAGTTGAATGGGGGACCACCAAAATCCCCATCTGTCTGCCACTGGAGTATGATAGGGAGATGCTCTGAAGTTTGGGATGAAATAACATAAGATTTCATAGACCCTAAGCACTCCACCAATTTTTCATGAACATGAAGCAATCAAGTCTCTTAGCTATGCCTACAGACCCAACCCAACCATTTCTCCAGGTCGAAATAAAGGGAGCCAACAAAATATCCACCAAGTGGTTTGTGCAAAAACGATTGTTGAAGTACCCTCCATTGGGTCCAGTTTGCAATGATCATTTCAGACCTCATTATCTTCAATGGTGACATTCAAATCCGCAGCCAAAATAGGGGATCCCATCTTTAACAGGCCATGGGATTCCAATTTATTCTAGACGTATCTTATGGAAGAATATGGTGCTCCGTCCTTCGAGCCCTTGATGAAACCAGATATAAGGATACATGCAAAAGATTTATAGGCAAGAAAATTCATGACCCTAGGATCCCAAAATGCCGAAGGACCACCATATAAACCTAAATCATCCATAACACATACCCGCCACCTAAGATAAATGCGGAGGAGAATGGGCCCAATCTTGTCTCCAATCATCATCGTCTCTTGTAAAATGATAATCAAGGGGTGATTAACCCCAATCAAGTGTTGGTGTACGAGGATTTGTCAGGCACCCTCCAAGCCCTTGATGTTTAAGGACATTATTATCATGGTAAGCCCTCATAATCGAGAAAATAATCTCTAAGGGTATGAATAGGAGAGAAATAAGAAACCGAAGATGATGTACCAAAAGATGGTGGACCGGGATATAGTGTTGCATAAACATTATGAAGATCAATTTCAACCTCATTCGAATTATTCAAAGGTTTCAAACATCATTCCTTCCTACCATGAGAATAGGGACTGATAGAGATCTTAAGAGAAGATGATGAATGAATCAACAAGGTCTCTAGATGGATATCATGGTGAAGGCGGAGAAACTCGATATCACTCCCCACCGAATTAATAGGAATAAGGTCTCCATAAAAAGTACCAAATTGAATGTGAGAAGGGTGAGGGCTATCAGTTAATGAGTCATCAATCGTGGAGGTCATCCCATTCGCATCAAAAGATAGAGTGTGGGTAGATTGCAAAAAATTGTCTGAACATGGAGTAGTTTCCAGTACAAATAAAAATGAAGAATGTTCAATACAATCATAATGTGGTAAGTGAATACGTGGAGAAACAATACATAAAGGAAGAAAAATAGAATTACTAAGAGAAACAACACTTGATACCAAATCATTACTAATATGTTGCTCAGGACATGTCATAGGTGGTGTGATTTTAAGCTTACTTAAGAGAGAGTGCTGACCAATCTCCTGAGCCACCAAAGAGTGTACAGATGTTAATGGATGACTCCGATCATAGATAATCTCTAATATTCCATGTCATTGATTTCCAAATCCACGCGGGCACTCAACAATAAGATGTTTAACATTATGATAACCCAGGCAGCAAAAAGGAATTTCCCAATAGTTAATTCTTTGCCTAGTATAGAAGCCACCCAAATTGAGCTCCACCTCTGGATGAAGGCCAGCAAGCGAAATCCACATCCACCAAAATCCATGCGATATGTTTATTTCTATGTAACAGGCTTGCTTCCTTGAGCAAAGAAAATTTACCAATGGAATTGTTGATCATCATTAGTGATTCACGTGACAAGAATACGTGGGGTAAACCAAGGATTTTAGCTCGAAACCAATTTCTTTCATGCCAATTCGAGGTATTGATCAAGCCCACATGCCAATGATGTAAAGAGAGGAAACCATGATCATGAACCCAGTATGATCCCAAACGCTTTGCAACATCGTCATCATTAATAAAGTGGAAGAAAAACCATTGATTGCATAAAATGTTGAAAAGAGGAGAGTACTTAAGAATAAGGTAAAAATGTTCTTTAACCCTAGGACACCGTCTAAGAGCCATCCATTCACATATAAAACCACTTACACACTAAAGCCCATTGTTGTAATCCTACCACTTGGTCCCAAAAAACATCGAAACTAAAAATGAGTTTTTGGTAATCCGAATCAACCTTAACTACCTTCTTTTTCCATGCATGATGGAAACACATTTTCCCTAGATTACCACATTCGGGTACAATAGTCGGCAAGGATACTGAAACATTCAAATCCACGTGTATAGTTTCATGTACAGGAGATGTCCCAAAGGGCTAGACTCCCGACTTGGGACATCTAGAAATCTCTGCCTCAATAATCGCATGTACCAATGCATTGAGTAATGGCACACCATTGCCCCAGTTTCCCTTAATACCAAGTGACATCCTACCAATAGATGTAAAGGCCAGTTCTATAGTGGACACCACTGGCACTCTGCAATCCCCCCTATATGTGCACCAAAGTAAAGAGCATTACCAATAAAGACCTTATGTAGTAGTGTCTGAAAAAAGCTTGATAAAATATGTAGACAAGGTAAATTAATGTAACTTATCAGTTATTGACCACACTTATTGTAATTCGTCACCAGCTCAATCCACTATGACACCCCTTCAAATACAATATGCTGGCCAATCACCGTCAACCAATGTCCTTCAGAAAATCTCATTAAGTGCACAATCGACAAATATATTCGATGATGATTAATGAATTGTCCCTCATATAATCAGTTGACAACTGGAAAATAAATATCCCCCCTAGACTAATTAATGAGCCCAAGAGACTTCTTCGTGATTGAATTCAAAATTCAAATATGTTACCAACTGCACCAACCAAAATCAATACACTTACATAGTAGTAAAGGTCCTCGGGAACCCCCCTAATGACCAATCCTAAACTAGAGAGGAGTAGGAAGATCCATAGGAGCAAAGGTTCGGAAGAAATACCATGTAAAACAACCAGCTAGTGTGTCTTAGATGGACCAGAATGAAGTCCAACATGTATCAACTAAGATCCTTGGAAATCCCTCGGTCGAACAATCCCAAACCGGAGAAGGAGAAGGAAGATCCACAAGAGAAAAGATTTAGATCAAAGACCACATAAACAATCGGCTAGTGCATCTCAGATAGACCACAGAGTATACCAACAACTAGAATGGAAGCTAAATTGTTAGTAGTGTACCTTGAAACAAAAAAAACCAGTAGAGATCCTTGATATCATCCAAAATCAGGATAAAAACTGAATCTAGCTCAGATAATTATGCTTAGGCATATTCCACACAACAACACCAACAACTGCACCAACGAAGTCCACATTTAATCCATCTACCTGCACACTTACAACCAAAATTACCGCCCTTGTGAATTTTGTGACTAATTCTTCCACAATCTAATGTTTTATCCTTAGCATCTTCTTCTCGCGAAAGTTGTCGTAGATATTTTGAAGCAGGCATATTGTCTGCCAACAAATATTCTATAGTTTTCCTACACTATCCTTCATGTGAATCTAATCCATGTTGCCGATGACAGTCATGAGTTCCAACATAGCAATGAGTTGATAATAGAAACCAATAGATAGAAGTAGCGTTCAAAATAAATGAAACAGTAAAAAAACGCATATGAAACATAGTCGATGGAGACCCTGAAAAGTACTCCAACTATGTTACTACCTATCCACGTTTAGCGAAAGTGCCTCTGTATCTCCTCTCACCAAGCACCTCTGTTATCGACCTCCATCGCCCTAAATCCCATCAGTTGTCATCTGCCTTGGCCACTCCATTTCTTGAAGAACCCATCAATAATGTAAAGATGAACTCCTAATCCTTTACCTTTACCTTTTTTACTAGCGTCTCGTATCGAAAATTTTATGACGAAATTAAATTTTAAGACAATTTTTTTTTTTTTTTATTTTTTAATTTTATCCTAAAAAATTGTCTTAAAATCCCCCTCCAAGTAGTAGTGTCGAATGCAATGACAAACAAGTTGACTCTAATCGTATTAGCAAAGATTGAAGGGACAAAAGCGGAATTGATATCTGGGAAATCTTGTGAGGAAAAGTTGTCGCATTCTTCAGAGTCGGCTACCCCACCAGAATGAAGAGCCAAACAAATCATTGTCATTATATAACATGATGTGAACGGTAAGTGAAATAACAACCTCGGTATAGGCATGAGACAATAGTAACCTGCAACCTGGCAGACTTATGGTGCACTATTAGAGTCAGTTGATATCGTTCTGTCTTAATTGTTAATGTTCTTAAATGAGTTTTGTCTTAATTTCCATTGTCTTAAGTGGTTATTGTCTTAAATATAAACTTTTGCCTTAAAATATTTTGCCTTAAATTGTTTTTGTCTTAAAATAGTTTTGTCTCAAACTGTTTTTGTCTTAAATATAAAGTTTTCTCTTAAAATATTTTCGTCTCAAGTTGTTTTTGTCTTAAGTATAAAGTTTTGTCTTAATTTTTTTTTGCCTCAAACAGTTTTTGTCTTAATTAAGACAATTCAATTGATATTAAATTTTAATGTAAAATAACTAAAATAAAAAGTGACTTTTGAAGACAAAATATTTCTTTTGTCTTAAAAATTCCCTTCATGTAGTAGTGTTCTCATCCCCAATTCCTCCCCATGAAATTGCAAACTGTGACTTGGTGAGAACTAAACCCGCACAAAAGCCAATTGATCTGCTCCTCATGGGTTTACTTTTATAGTTTACTGTTAAAAAAATTTATAATAGAGAAAAAATAATTCGATTCTTTCCATATTTAAAATTTTCATTTACATAAAAAAAACAAAACAAAAAACTTCCATAAAAATATTTGTTGTAAATTGAACAGGTAACATTAGAATTATAAAAATCAGTCTACTTGAACCCCATATATACACACACAATATGTCACATTACTAAATTATATGAACCATTTTAATTAAACCCAGTTAAACCATATATCTATATCTATATATATGTGAGACATATTAGTTATTCATTTTGGAATAATCATGAGAGATAAATTTAAGGGTATAAACTTTCAATAAATCTTACGAGTCTTTTATATGGAAATTATGAAATATTTGATATTATTTTTGTAATAATATTTAAATTTGTAATGATTTTATATAGCCTCTATAAAAGTTTGACAATTTTAAAAATAAAATAATTTTATCTTATAAAAATTTCTTTATCAAAAAAAGCAGGAAAAAAAACCTATTTTTGTGTTTAAAGTGGTATCTTTCCATATTGAACTATCTGTTTACCACCCATCTAATATGTAAGTCATCAAATTTAAACTATTTCTAAATTAGATAGCCTATATACCACCCACCTCAATAACCTAGTGAATAGACATAACCAACTTGCCAAGACTCATTTAGTGGATATTCAACCGAGCTAACGTGAACAGATATTTCCATTCAGTGGTATTTAGGGTTTTAAGTGAAAATTAGATAAGTAATCTGTGAGAATTACCATTACTAAAAGGAATTTAACAACCCCTTTTATCTAGTATCATTATCTAGCGAAACACTTAGGTCCCACTTAACGGAAAGTCATCGGAAAGAAACGATGATAATGATGGGAAAAGAAGAAAGTAAAGAAATTTGTATGTGGTATCATTATCAAGCGAAACACTTGCGTCCCATCTAACCGAAAGGCATGGGAAAGAAAAAGTGAGAATAATTCGAAAAGAAGTAAAGAATTTGATTTGATTGCCAACCAAGGAAGTCACGGACATATTGCATGGACGTATCTGACCTTTAGACTACGGCTACGGTCGAGTATATATGTTTGGAAAAAACAGTCTGGTTAGACTGCGGCTTTGAGGTTTACGAAGATAAAATATTATAAATATATGATAAAATTTTAAAATATGTTTCTTAATGAGGGTTTATTAAAATTTTAAGTGAACTAATAATTTATTAAAATTAATATTATATTATAATATAAATCTTTACATATTATAATAAATAAAAATCATTTACGTGATTTTATGAATATTATTTATTATTTATTGGTATTTAAGAAATGATTTAAAATACAATGATAATAATAATATTAACTCAATTACATTAATAAATGGCTGATATATAGTGATTTTTAATATTTTTATTTATAATGTCATTTTGACATTTATTGTTCATCACATTGGGATGTTGTTTGTTGTTTGTTACATTTTTATGACATTTATTTTTCATGAAATTTTGACGTCATTTTTTGTTTGTCACATTGTGATGTCATTTGTTGATCATCCTATTATGACATTTATTGTTCATTACAATGTGATGACATTTATTGTTTATGATGTTGCAATGATGTTTGTTTTTCATCACATTATGACATTATTTGTTGTTCGTCACACTGTGATGTTCATTATTGTTCATCATATTGTGATGACATTTTTTTTCGTCAAATTATGATAATTTCTTTTCATCACATTGCGATGATGTTTGTTGTTTATCACATTGTGACATCCATGTTGACCATGGTTTTCCATTTTAACTGTAACCACCATGATTGGCCATTGTTAACCACAGCCAACTATGTTGACCATTGTTGGCAATGGTGTGGCCATATTTGATCTTGGTTGAACATATTTGACCATCTTAAATTTGTTGACCACATATAGCCTTTTTGTTGTCTACCCCAACCCCACTCCCCTTCCCACAAATGCCACCCTCATTTAATTCTCTATGACGAACAGATTTGTCCATTGATCTATTTTAACCTCCCTGAAACCTCTCGACAGGGAGGTTGCACCTGCTTATGACCTCCCTACTATTCCTGATGCAAGGAACAATAGGGGTTGTGCCCCCCTTGTGACCCCCATACGCGTGTGACTAGTCGCGGAAAGAATATAACACACACCCAACAATTTTGGGGCAAGACTTCTTAGTAGCAGTACAAGCCATACCAATGTTGGACCCTAATATACTCTTGATTACAGCTAATGGAAAAATCATGATCATGTGAAGGATAAGGAAGAGTTGCTTGGGATATAGACCATTTATTGCTTCGATGATTTTGTATGAGAAGGATTTGAATGTGAAACATGTATATGTGGAGCAAAGGGGACTTAGATGTATGACTTAAGTAATAAAGGAGAAGAGGGTGACCAACTTTGTTTCAAGAACCATAAAGGAATTTAAGGATAGGGGTGGAAAGTAGGTTCCACACATCACAAAGTAGGCAGTTATGACTTTTGCCAAACGTCTTCACCAAGATAGTGCTAAGGAGAGAGGAGGTCTGAGTACTTCATCTAAAGCAAGGAAAGGCAAGGAGTAGGAAGGTAGATATCCAACTGGGATTATGTATTATTGTAGGTATGCTATGGGCATATATGAATTTCAGTTGACAAAGAAGAAGCTTGAGAAGCTTGGATGTACAAAAGAGGAGGTTCTTGTTGTGCACAACTATCTGAGGACTCAACACCAATCTGACACTTGGGTGGATGAGAGTCAAGAAAGAAAGTTTCTAGCCCTTTTCATGCACTACACCTTTGGAGATGGGTGTGTGTGGTGCCTTGATGATCAGGAGGATTGCACCACCATGACAAAGGGGCCTTTGGGGAAGGGCCCCTCACACATTGAGATGATGCTTGGATGGATGTGATTATTGGTTCATAACCATGGTTTAACACACTCCTCCCATATTTACCCAAGTTAATTGGTTTGTTGAGTTAAACATAAGACAAGAGGCTACTATGATGTGATTCAACCTCTTAGGTAATTGTTGTAACATTCTTTTGTATTTTACATTTACATGTCAAAAAGAAAAGAATGAATTATATATATATATATATATTATATATATATATATATATATATATATTATATTATAATGAAAAAAAAAAGGGATTAAAAAATATAGAAAAATGAAAAAATATCATGAATCCATCAGAAATAAACTAGCGAGCAAATTGAAATGTCACTTCAAAATTTGAAATTTTAAATTTTCAGTTTTAAACCTTGGTTATTATGCTTATTATGTATTTTGATAAAGTTATAATACGACAAATTTATTTTTTCATTTTCAAATAAAAATCACACTAAAGTCAATGGTTGTGATTGTTCCTGTCAAGATCTACGACAAACAAGGCATTTTGCCCCCCCTGCTCTCCCGACAGTTAACATGAGAGGGGTGGGGGAGGCGAAGTCATTTCTCTTGAAACTCCCAATGAAGACATGGCCAAGGCTGGGCCATTTTGGGGAGTTGCCTCCCAATATTTCTGACTGCTTGTACCCCCCAGAAATACCACCTCCTTCTCCTGCCAATGGCTCATCCTCCCGCCACTCCTCTCCTTCCATGTGTCTTCCCCTTCACCACTATTTTCCTATCATATAACCGTTACCCCTCGCCACTTCGATTCTTCCACTTGTCTTGCCACGTTACTCCCTCCCATGTCATTATCCGTTAACGTTAAAAAATATACCATGAAATCTCTTATGAACATTATCTCATAAATTCCTGTTGTATATCCATTTTCTAATAAAAACACTCTACTCTACAGACATTAATCTTGTTGTTATCAAACTGATTCAACTATTATATAACCATTTTATGCTATTAGTTCTTTTCCTTTACTTGCCATTGATCCTATAGGAGATAATCAAACTACCACCAACTGCCAATTTTCAACAGCAATTTTCCTACACACAATCAACAATTTTCACGGGTAATCCTATTCTACAGACATTTTTTGTCAAGATTTTCTCCAGTATTGTTTTTCTATATAACCTCCTTTATTAATGTCAAACCGTAAAGGAAAGGGAAATGCTATAGAGTCAAATCCCCTCATTCCCTCAGTACCATATTTTGACAAGGCTCCCCTAATAGACACCCTATACAAAATTGCAAAAACACTATTTGAATTTGACCTCTATGAGCTCCATAACTTGGCAAGGAAAAAGCACATGGATAAAAGTGATGAATAGAGTATATGGGAATCCTTTCTCTCACAAATGTTTTCCCCCATACTCACTTTTTCCCTGAGTTCTTTGTCTGGTGTCACCTTAGATATTTTCAAAGTCAAAAAGTTGTCATTTCCCACAACAATGAAGTCATTTTTCCCATTTCCCCTGAAAGTATCTACAAGGCCCTGCAAATTGAATATCAGGCTTCCCACCATCCTTTCTCTGCTGATATTTTAATGGAATTATATAACAAACCGACTTTCCCTCAAAGAGCCCAGATTTTTGAGTAACTTCTTCCCAAAAATGTTGAATTAACAATGAGTAGTCCCCCATATCCAGCTTCAGTTTTCCCTGAAATGTCCAAGCACGTAATTTCTATAATAACCTGACTGCTTGGGTACCATAATTATCAATGGGTAGACGAGATAGTGTTAGGATTTTTATCTACTTTTGCAGAAGGTTACTTTAAGTATCAGCCAGTCCTAGTTTACCTTATGCTATTTTACGAGTCATAAAAATTTAAATTCCCTTTACAGAAGACAGATAGCAAATGTAACCCCTGTCCAATGATTCACCATACTTCTTTGGTTAGAAATAACTCAAAGGAGTATTATGTTGATCAATTTTTATATACCTCACTATGTTTGTTAAGTAGTGATGTAACCCAAACGATTTATCTAGAAATAAAGAAATTTTTACACTTGTCAGAGCAAGCCAAAGTTGGAGACTAGTATTTATACCATAACTACACTAAGATTAGAGTTTATGGATCAAAATTTCCTCCTTACAGGTTGCCATTTTTTTTACCTGTTAGGATGTTTTCATTGGAATACTCTAGGAAAATGTTAAATATGGATGAAGTGCATTTTGTCTCTTACAAGAAGAAAGTACAATTCAAATTAAAATCTCATATAGGGCCCTACACCATTAACACCAGAGTTACAACAAAGGAAATAGATGCAATCTTGAGTCAAATGTAATTCAAACTTAGTGTTTCTTGGTCTTATGATCCTCAAGGCATCATTTCCAAGCTTAGATTGGAACATGAAAGTACTTTCTATGCACACACATCAAGGACTCAAATTAAACAATATGCTAATAAGGAAGAATAGGCAAAGGGTACTTTATATGAAGATGAAGGACGAATGGTCAGTTAATCATCCATGCAGACACCTATTTCTGAATAAAATAAATTCAAAACAGAAATAGAAGGCATGTCCCTATCTAACTCTAAAGCTGCACAATTTCTTGTTTTAAAAAGGAAAAAGACTAAGGACAAAAGTAATACTTAGAAGTCAGATTCTCAAGTCAACCCTCAAGTGATTACTATTCAATATTAAATTCTAGAGGAAGGGGACTTAGAGCATCTAGCCACAGTAATTTTATCCAGGACCCCTACCATTCCTTCTACTAAAGTAGAAGAAACAATAAAATCACCTACTGTAGAAGCAGCAATCCAATCTCCAGTATCATCCAATTCAAAAGTTCCAACTTAGCAAAGCATATTTTCAAGATATAGGGAAATAAAATTAAAGAATGAAGCTTTGAAGGCTTCCACTTACTTTGATTTTTGGAAGTAGATAACTAAGACTCAACACAAACTACTTTTTTCATTTGATTCAGAAAAAGGGTAGTTCCAAATGGCCTTCATGGAACCTCTAGTGCTAGCCCCTAGGAGTCATGAAGACTATAAAGCCTCCATTTTTTCAATTGATCCCAAGAAAATAATTGAAATCGATCAAATCGATTTACATAAACAAATAGACAAATTGATATTTTCATCACTCACTAGTTCAACAATGATTGTTTCCAAATTACAGTCATCTTTGAATAACATGAATGCTTAGTTAAAGATTGAACACATGTCATCATTTGCTAAGGATAACATGATTAAATCTCTAGAAAATTTGATCGTAAAGCTAGGACATGATCTTAAGGATATCAAAGCCGCAGAAGAGCTCATCAAAACAAGGAAGTAGACATTCAATAATTGAGGAAGCAACAATAGCTACCCTCCACAGAACATCCTCAAGCTAAAGAGGTTTCCAATATTGAAATGGAGATAGATTCATTTTTTACTATAGTAGTTGAAAAAAATGCACATATACAATAGATGGAGCAGGGCATGGAATCACTATTGAAAGAAAAGAACAGTGGGAAGCAGTAGGAGAATCTACATCAGGCACATGTACAGTGGCAGAAACTTCAACAAGCACTACAGTTTCATAATCTACATAAGATCTTAGCATAGCTTTGGATAAATTATCTGCAGTTCAGTCAGAAAAATAAAATTTGTCTATAAAATTGGTTACTATGGAGGAGAATAATCTTAAAATTGATAATGCATATTTTTCAGAACTTCAGAAAAAATACAAACTTATGTAGCCGGTACAAAAATATGAAGACCGGTCCTTTGTCATTCAAATGTTAGCAGAGGCTAAGAAAACTATTTGGCATAATATAAATGCCAACATAAAAGACATGTAGCCTTCAATACAGATCATTTTTGAACAAGAATATCATGTGTACAAGTTAAGGTGACAATAGAAAATACAAAGGTAGATTTGGAGCACAGGCTAGAAGAAGCACAAAAGATCATCAAGCTACTAAATTCAAAAGCCAAGGAGGAAATAAAAGGCTTGAATATTCCAAAAAGAACAACAACGATCATGGAGGTTAAGAGGATCTTGACCAAGAAGAAATTGATGATAAAATTGGAAAATAAATGCAACGATCTTGAGTTGAAACTCAAAATGTTCAACAGAAAATTTACATTATTGTAGGAAAAAGGATTACCTTCTCTAAGGAATTCTAATGGCCAATTGATCCCATTAGAAAACTACCAAGAAAAACTATGTAACATAGGTGTTGATGCTTCAAAGTTTACAGAAGCTAAAGAAATTATCAGTGGCAAAGCATTCATATAGGGAATACAATTTGATTTAAATATCCAGCACGAGGTCCACCACCTTTTTGTAAAAAAACCAACTTTTAACACTTACACTGAGGTGGATGAAATGTTCAGAAATATGGTTAGTTTTTCTATCCCAAGTGAGGAAAGGTGGGACCAATTATTATAATTGATCGAGTGAAGTGTGACTATAGTAAAATATTTCAGCATAATAGGAACAAGATTTCCAGCAAAGTAGAAATAGTCATCACCAGACTCCAACATAGCCTCAACAACTCAACAAATTTTCAGCAGATTTTCCTATTTTTCCCTCTATATCTAAAAATATATGTGTCTTTAAACAAATATTATTTTGTAAATGTATTTTTTTTTAAATCTGATCTGAGATGTAAAGGTTTCTATAAATACTTAGAATAAACACTTTGAAATGGTTGAACCATTGTGATAGACTTTTGAGAAGACTTGTATCCCTCAAATTTATTTTTGAAATAATAAAAGGATTTTGGATTCATTTCAAAACAAATTGTGTCCTTGTAAGTTCTTCTTTGTTATTATATTTTCACTCTGTTTTAGTTTGCATATGATTGAAGTTTATGGGAGTTTTGGTTATGATAATATTGAGTTTCAATTTAAACTGAAATCCCCCATGAAGTTATAATTCTTTACAGAGACTACTTAATTAAACTATATGTTTGATTTAACTCCTTTACATCACTAAATTGTCATCTTCTCTTAAATTTCAAACATATATTGTTTGGATGTAAAAGTATTTTACATGCATCCACTGTATATGATTGGTTAAATAATCTGTTTGATGTTTAACAAATCATATAGTTTCTAAAGTTTGAATGTTAGATATCTCATCAAAGCTAGATTAATGTTAGAGCTGAAGAATCAACCCTTTTAATAAATCATAAGTAATTAAGAAATTGCACCTGTTTAAACAGTTTATAGCTTTGGTCATCCAAAAATTTAAAAACCAACAAAAAATTATAGATTCTCTAGCATAATTCCTGACTTAGAATTATCTTCAGAGGTACAACATGAGACTGGCACTATTGTTGGGGAATGAAAAATATTGAATTATTTTTCTCTAGGAAAATGATTAAGCTTACCTTTTAACAGTCAATAAAAGGTAAGTAGGTTAAAATAATTCACTTGGAAATTCCACAAAAATAAATTGGCTTCACGTAGACAAACTAGGTCTCTCTCAAATCCACAACTTTATTCTCCACTATCAGATCCAGAGAGACTGATGAGAATTTCCTCTATAAGACAAATACTAGAAGCCTCTGCTTTTTCTTCTGTAATACATCCATCTGAAATTGTTTATGAAATTTAACCTTTTAGAGTTGTCCCAATCCCTCCTGAATTATGAGATATACAACCAAAAGTGTTAGACCTGCTATCTAAAGGAGCTTATTTGCAGTCATATCTTCTAGTTTATGAGTTAGAATCCTACCATATTCCTGAAACCCTTCTATATCCCCTAAAAAAAAAGATCTAGATTTACCAGAATTAAAGCCCAATGATTTTATTTCTTCAATAATTCACACTTACCCATGTACTTCTGTTAGTTTTGAGGATAACGTTTCTGTTTACACAAATCGTTTGTTTGATAGTGAAGGAAAGTTTGGTCTAGAAGAACAGAAATTTGTCATACAAACACCAAGAAAAATAAAAACTTCCATAAATTATTCCAACTCATATTCAACCCCTACAACTCCTAAAAGGTCATCCTCATCCCCTTCACCAAGCTCATATTCTCAAAATTCATCTTCATCCTCCTCATCTTCATCTAATCAAATGGTTATTTTTTGTCCTATCATTCAGGCCTATTATGCAACATTAGTCCTTCCTAATCAACTAAATAACTTCCCAGATAGATATCTGAAGCACTTAGCTAGATTCAATGGTGAAACTAGTTTGTCTACTGAGGATCATTTGGAAGATTTCTTAGACTTTACTGATAATATGAATATAGAGCATGAAGATGTCTACATGAGATTGTTTGTTCAATCTCTTGAAGGCAATGTTAGGATTTGGTTTAGACAATTGCAAGAAAATTCTATCCCTTCCTAGAATGGATTAATCACCATCTTTAAAAACCAATGGGGAGTTAAAAAGGATCCAGTTTAGTGGTTGACTAAATTTGATGACCTAAAAAGAAATCCTGGTGAACCTGTGGCTTGTTTTATAAAATGATTTAATAAAATGTACAATAAAATGCCACCAAACTGCAAACCACCAGTAGCTGCTGCCAAAGTTAGGTTCTCTAAAGGATTGTATGATGAATTTGCGGTTATTCTTAGAGAAAGAACATATGTAACCCTAGAAGACATGTAGACTAATGCTATTAAGGTTGAGAAAAATAGATCAACCTCAGCCAAACTCAAAACAAATGCTAAAAAAGATGAAAGGAAAATGAAAGCTAGGGAAGAAGGAACTTCTTCTTTTCAAAGAAAATTTGACGATCACAAAATTGATGAAATCACTTCCTTAGAAATATTTCATATAGGATTTCAAAGATTGAAACACAACCTAGAATAGTTCAACAAACATCAAGAATACCTCAGGCTCAGTACAAAAGACATTTTCAACCCTAGATCTTATAAATAGCCAACCCTGATCAACCAGTTCAACCACCATTAAGGATTGATGATCAAGAACCCAAAGAAGTTGGATCATTAGTTACCAATGATATAAATTATTTCGATGATCCATCACAACAAAATGTTATAATTCCAGTTTCCAATGATCGAGATTTAATTCAAAATCAAGAAACTTCTCAGGTTTCTAAATATCAAGCCTTCTCAGAGCTTTTGATAGAAGAATTAAATAGAAGATATGATTTAAGGCCTAGACCAGGCCTTGGTGGGTCAGCTAAGAATGTCACAATAAATGAGCCTCCAGTAAAAACTGTGTTAGGGTCCAGAAAGAAGTTGAACTTCAAAAGTAGATAAAGGTCCGAGAACTATTTCTGCTACAACTTTAAATTATATTTGCATATATCCTTTGTGAAAAATATTTTCCCCATTTGAATATGCAATATGATTTTTAGTTCTAGCTAGGACCCACATAACTACCACATCATTTCTAGATTTCCATTAACTCAATCATGCCCATTTTACGTTTGTTTCCATAAACTCTAACCTTAATTCATCTTCCTTTTGTATATCTAACTCTAGCAGTGTTCCCCATTTCCCACCATGTATCACCAAACATGCCCCATTCTTTTTATTATATATATTGCATTATATATAACATAAACCCTGCACCACTCTTAATGAAATAAACTGACCCACAGGCCATGTATCACCATATCGCATTTTGCAAAGGCTCATATAAAATCACCCGTCTCCCCTTCTCTTTTGTGACTGCAATCCTGCTATCACATATCACAAAGTTCTATGTCATAACCCCTATTACTCCTACTCATTCCACCGATTGTGATCACAATCCTAATTCCCATATGTCAAAAAAGTCCACCAACCCCCTCCATAGTGCGATTGTGATGGATCCGAAAGGATTTTACACTATATTTTAAAGTTTTCGGGTCCACTTGTCCTATGCCCCCCCATGTAATACATGGCTCCCTTCCAGAATCAACAGGATTAAAAATTGTATTTTGAAATATTTTGGGTCCGGGTTTGTGGTTAAGTCCTAGTCTGGATACCATATTTTATAGGGTGGATCTGAAAGGCTTTCATGTCTCGAATTTATCAGTCTACCAAAAATACCACCAAGTTAACTATGCCATTAATTAAAGATAATATTTGATTAATTAAGGGTTAATATTGATTAGTGCATTAAGAGCACGGTTAGTGTAACTATTGGCCTCTGGTCATGCATGGTGTGGTCACATGTGAGGGGGCTGGCCCTCTCCTCCCCCAACCACCAAGTGTTATCATATGAAATAAAATTTGAAACCATTGTATGGTAAGAACCACTAGAACAATATAACAATAAGATGTTGGATTTTTGTGAGAAAAGTCGTGGGTTCAAGTCTATTGACCTACCATAAACATTTTCCATAGCGCACCGATGATGCCAAGCCTTTGGGGAGGGACACATGGTGGCCTTCGGGCTTGCCACATGTCTCCTTCTCATTGGTCCTCCTCCAACCAATAAGAAAACACCATTTCACCAAACTGTAGACCAACCAGAATCCGCCACTTGGCATGATTCCACTAGTTTTTGAGAAACCTTTGACCTGCACAGTCACCTGCCATGTCAATAGTACGGATTGCTAACTATGCACTGATTTTTTTTTTATAAAATTCCTCTATTTGGAAAAGCAGGAAAAACATGATATCTTTCTCATACGAGCTCTCTTTTGAGTGAAATGAGTTGTGTTGGGATCGTATCATTGATATGGATGTGGTTGTTCAGGTTTTGAGCGATTATGAGAACTTTGATTTTTGAGCTAAATACTGATCACCTAATCATTCCTCTCCATTGGAAGCCTTTTGTACCCCAAAAGATATTATCAAGTGTTCAACACGTGAGGGTACAACTCCCTCACCTTCTCAATCTGCATCCATTTCGCCTTGGAAGGATTTTGTCCCTTGAGTCCCACTTGAAGGTATTCAACATTCACACTCTTTGAAGTTTTGGTTCTTCTGTCAAGTATGAGATCTTGCTGAATTTCATCAAGATATTATGGCGAGTAATCATCTATTGATGGCAGTTGAACATGCTATCCTTGATTATCAATCAAAGGAGGCTCAAACAATCTCAAATTCTCAACATTAACAACAAAGTATATTTGCATATAAGGAGGCAAATATAGCTTAAATGCATTGTTACCAATCTTTTCCATAATTTAAAAGGACCATAACGGATTTCCTTCAGCTTTTTACCTTCCCCTTGAAGTCTCCCTTTGCTAATATATAACCAAACTTAGTCTCCAACTTGAAATTTATGATCGAAACAATGTTTTTCATGCGTTGCCTTGTAGTTGCTTTGACTCTTTTCAAGTTGTTATTGCATTGTGTGATGTATCAACAGAATTTTCTCAATGAACTTCCTTAAGTTATAGATGTCACTATGACCATCAATAGCGACATATTTCTCAAAGATGAATTCCAATGGCAATCTTGGAAAGTCACAAAAACATGCCTCAAATGGTGATGTGTTTGTAGAAGAATGCTTTTCCCTATTGTATGCATGTTGTATGTAATGCAATTTTTCATCCCACAACTTGGGATGTTTGCTACAATATCCTTTAAGAAGATGAATGCCTATCATGTTGACCATGTCGGTTTATCCATTTTTTTGTAGATGAAAGGTTGTACTCTTCTTCAACTTAGTGTCCATCATGTCCCACAAATTTGACCAAACATTCCCAATAAATAGAGAATCTCAATCACTTAAAATGGAAGTAGGAAGACCAAAATGAACCCAAACATTTTGAAAGAAAAGATGAGCTATTTGTTTAGATGTAATTTTCTTTTTACATGGTGTCAAAATACACATCTTTCTAAACCTGTCTACAAGTACATACAAGTAATCATGACCTTTCCTTGACAATGGAAGACCTGCTACAAAATCCACTGAGATAGTCTCCCATGGACGTTAAGGTACCAGAAGTGGAGTGTACAATCCTAGTTTCCTATTGATAGGCTTATTGATTGCACACAAAGAACATCCTCTAATGAAATGATATACATTATCAAACATGTGTGACCAATAACAATACCTTGGGAAATTCTCTATTATCTTGCCTATGACAAAATGTCCAACAATCAGTGAAGTGTGTGCCTCCCTTATGATATTGTTTGTTTCTCCCCGTGGAATACATAACTTGCCCAAGTGATACAACAAACTATTATGTACATGGTAATCTAACTCTTCAATTTGGTTTCCTTGCCTCAAGCTTGCATACACATCTTGAAAGAGATTAACATATGCATATTGCTCAATGTAACTTTCATGTAAAATAAAATTGTTCTTGAGTATAATAGATGAATTTACAATAGGACTAGAAATCATATAAGCTACCTTGTTGTAGATTCCTTTTTTGTACTTGATAACCAAATGAAACTATTGTAGAAAACCCATCGATCTGAAGTGTCGTGATTGTTCGACTTTGATTGTGATTGCAAGTACTGCAATGGTTGATGGTTGGTATGTATAATGGTTTCCTTACCCATTAAGTATTGTTTCAATTTTTTAACACTTTGTATGAATGTGTAAAGTTCTTTGTCATAAGTGGGATAGTTAGTCACAACACCATAAAAAAATTCAGAATGAAATGAAATGGTCTTACCATGTTGCATAACTGCTCCCATGGCGTAATAACTAGAATCTGTTTGAATCTCAAATGGTTGCCTAAGATATGGAAGAGAAAATACTAGCGTTGAGCTAATCTTTTGTTTTAAAGCAACAAATGATTTTTTATGTACATCTCCCCAATGGAATACTTTCTTGACACTAGTCAATGCATGTAGTGGAGCTACAATGGAAGAAAAATTAGCAATAAATTTCCTCCAATATTGTGTTGACCCTAGAAATCTTGTTACCAAATTCACAATTTGACATCTTTAGAAATAATTGTTCTTTTCTCAAGACATCAAGTACTTTGTTCACATGCATCATATGTTCATCTCTGGATTTGCTAAATATGAGAATATCATCAAAGTAAACAATGAAAAAATCATCTAGAAATGGTCTCAATACATCATTCATAACTCTCATGAAAGTAGCTGGAGCATTGGTAAGACCTAAAGGCATAACAAGCCACTCAAAAAATCATTGTTTAGTGTTAATCACAGTCTTCCAAATAGCCTCCTCAGCTATTCTAACTTGATGATAATAACTTCGTAAGTCTAACTTAGTGAAATACTTTGCATACATAAATTGATCAAGAAAATCATCAATGATTGGGAGTGGATAATGATTATTTACCATTATCCTATTCCATGCACGGAAATCCACACACATGCGCCAAGTCTCGTCCTTCTTTGGCACCAAGACAATTGGTCAATCACATGGTGAAGTAGATGGGCATATGATGCCTTCCTTTAGAAATTCTTGAATTTTCTTATTGATTTCCATGCTCTCCATGATCGACATGTGATACATGCCAATGTTTGGAAGTGGAACACCCTGCTGTAGCTGTATCTCATGCTGAATTCCCCTCTTACGAGGTAACTCATTTGGGTCCTGAAAAATATTTCCATGCTTTCTTACTAAATCAAACAAATCAAATTTTTACTTATCATCACAACCTTCAAAATATTCATAATCTATATCATTCTTTTTCTTGTTCATGAGAAGCACAAAATTTTTACTTGCATTTACTAGTCTCTTCATCTACCGTGCATTAACCAAATAAATGTTTAACTTTTTGTGATGGGATCTCACAATATACTCCACTTCATCCTTGACTAATTGATATTTTTTCTCATGGTGGTAAAATACCGCTTTCCTATCATACAAATATGGTCTCCCCAACATAATTCCTAAGATGTCAAGTGGAACTACATCTAACTCAACTTCATCAATGAATTTTTCAATAATGGCAAACTTGAATAAGCATTTCCTTGTAACCTATAAATTTGCATTATAGACTATCTGTTATCACCTAGATTGACCTCAGGCTGAATGGAGGCAATTCTAGGGTAACCACAAACCAAGCTTAACCTAGTAGCTAGACCTACCAGGCCGGGAGAGGGCTCTCTCTTTATGAATCTCAGTCAAGATGACTGGACCAGGAACAATATTTTATGCTAGGTATATTAGCTCAAAAGGTTTTCATTGAATTTTTTGGTGTTTTTTCTAGATCAGGAGGAGCTGGGCAATTTGGGTCTAGGAAACTAAGTCAAAATTGTAGGGGATTCTATGGGGCAAGGTAGGTATAATCTTCATCACCTTAATCTTGATGGGGTGAAATTATAGACTAGTGAGGAGCTAAGAAGGGCATGAGAAAGTCGTGAATCCTTCCTAAACAGTAGAAAAGACATGAAATACTGGTGTTTTCCCAAGGTAGAGCATTGAAACCTAATGTATTCTGCCTATCTGACTTGAAACAAACCAATCAGAAGCAATTATATGAAAGAGGAATACATAAATAACATGAGAACATATTAAAATAATTAGAAACACATGCTAAAGGCCATACCATAGGGATCACATAAAAATAGCTGCAACTTTACTAGTTTCCTACCAAAATTACTACAAAATGATATGTGTTTAGTACATGATCATCCAGTTGAATCCAACCCTTGCCAATGACAAAGAAAATACATGATATAGACCTTCAAAACACTCATCCTAACCATACGGGGTTGAAACCATGAGAAAAGGAGTTGTTTCATCCATTTCTAAACAAAGAATAGGAATCTAGGTTGTTAAACAGCTTGCCTCTAAAACGGGGGAAACTGATTCATTACCCTCAAAACCACCTTTTATCTAATGAATAATCTACCATCTACTAGTGTTTGAATATTACATTTACAAACCATGTCATTAATTACATAAATAATTTCGCCTCTATGAGAGAGAAAACAAGAAAATAGTCAAAATTTAGTAAAACAGTCATCCTGAGTGAAAATGCCCTACGCACAATGCCACTGGTCCGAGGCACAGTGCCACTTTGAGTCCATTTTTGGAGGCCTTACCATAATCTAAATTGAGCCCAATATAGCGCATTGGAAAGGTATTCAAGTATTGTTTATGGAACTCCTAGAATTTATGGATTTGGAGCTCATTTGTCCCCTCAAAAACAGATTCTCCCAAGGCTGCTTTTGTGTGTCTAAAACCTGGCAAAAAGGTCAAATTGTGAGTGTTTTTGGACCTTCTGGTGGACTAAATCTGCTCCAAAAATTTTGAAAATTTCTAGGGTGCATGTCCTTGATGACATGAATCCAAAAATAAAACCCATTTGTCCATTGGGTGCCCCTAGAAAAAGCGCAGCGCTGCTGGCACTACGCTTCTGGGCAGATTTTCTATGTTTTGAATTTCCAAAATGAAAAAATTTCCTCAAAAACTGCCCAAAATTGGTATGAGACACCACCATCAATTGCTTTGGTTAGCCAAGGAGGCTTCAGCCAACATTTTTGATCTATCCTCTTCCTTTATTCCCTCTAAAGCCCTCAACCGAACTTTCAACTTTCTAATCCTAAGGTTACAAATTTTATTGCGGGTCATGTGATGGTATGCCATGTGTCTAAGCATTTTCTTATCCCTATTGGCCTTCTTAATGAGCCCTTCTATATGTAGGTTGACTCTTTCAAGCTAAGTCTCCCTATTATTTTCAATCTCCTGCTTAATAGGAGTCAATGTGACATGAGCCTCTTTGCTAATTTGCCTTCTTGCTTTAAGCACTTCCAGGTCCATGAGGACTTGTTTGTCACTCAACTGTTTGTTTTCCTATTCTAAGTATGTGATGACATACTTGGCTCTCTCTAGATTTTCCACCAAAGCTTGTATTTGAGCTTCCCTTTCCTATATGATGATATCTTTTATGGTTTCTTGATCTTGAGCCTCTAAATCAATAACCTCAGTGTCATGCTGCTTGGGCTCATCATGTTCTTCCAACTAAAACTCTGTTTCTTGCTCATCATCCAATTCATCCTCTATACCTTTTCCTTCCCTTTGTTCAGTTGCTCAACCTGTACCTATTTTGTCGATGTAGAAGGCAAAGCCCCTTCCACACCCCGTGGAGATAACATTTGCCTGTGAACTGATGAAGAAGACAAGGTCCCTTCCACCTCATGTGGAGCAAACACTTGCCTAGCAGCTACAAATAATTTCCTTATACCTCTGTGATATTTCAAGGATACCGAAACCTCAATAGTTTTTGTCTCTTTGTGTTCCTCTCCTGTTTCCACATGAGTATAAGGCTCGCCTGTTTCTTGCACCATGGATGGAGGAATTTGGGGTTCCCTAAACATGTCATGAGTAATGAAAGTCTCCCAAGGGATATTTATAAGACTCAGATGGTGAAGAACAATAATCTTGATTAAGGAATAATGATATATGATGTTCATCTGCTGAGGGTATGGCTTCTTCTACAGAAGGTAAGCCATCTTATCAATGTTTCTAAATAAAAAGTATTGGAGGTTCAACATCTTCACCATTATAAAGTGAATGAGGAGCCTTATATGGTAAGTGTACAACCTAGAAAATCTACCCTCACAAGTGAAATATTTGATGATAATCCTCATCAAGGGGACATAGCTATTCTCTAAAAATTTGAAGGGGAAAAGTCTCTTCACCTGACTTCTATATCGAGGCTTAATGTAAGGCTCATAATAATGCTCATCAAGGTCCTGAGCCTTATACCATTTCTCAACAACATTAGGAATTCTGATGACCTTTGAAATTACAGATGATGACACTGTGAAAGTCACCCCAATAAGAGTCACTTCATTGTTATGCAAGTTGGCTACAAAGATTCTAGCCAATTCATGATGAAACTAAACTCTCTCCACTAATTTATAGAAATCATAACATCCAAGGTATTTGAAACAAGAAACTACTAATGGAAAGGCATATAGTTCTGCTAAGTTGGTTGGCTCTTCTCTGGTAATTTTACTTCCCTTATGAGGATTTTTTTGTTGCCTTCTCCTCTCAACTGAACTTTCACTTGTTGTATCCTCCTCATCATAATCATAGTCACCTCTATTCATGTTTATTCAGTTTTCTTAGTTTGCACAATTTTAGACAATAAAAGGGAATGAATAGGATACTCTAGGGTTTGTAGGGATGAGTTTGAATCAGCTTAGGTAGTTATGGACAAACCATGAGAGTGAGGGGTGGGTTTAGGGAATGAGTGATAGATGGTGAAATTTAGATGAGGGTGAAGGGAATTATGGGTAAGGGGTTTAGTTATGAAACTAGGAAATGGGAGAAACAAAATGACTAGGGTTTATAGTGAGAAACTAGGGTTTTATCTTAGGAATAAAAAAATGTCTAAAACTTCACATATGCAAGCCAATCATCAAGCAAGGTGATAGTACTTACTTTTTCAAGGTGAAATATGGAGGAAATTTGGCAAAAATCTGAAGATTGGAGCATTTTTATGGTTTTCTTCCCTACGCGTAGCGCTCTTGCACAAACGCATAGTGCAGGCTCCTATGCGCATCACCCATTCAAATTAACACTGCCAAAAACTTCCCTACATGTAGTGCAATTCCCTATGTGCAGAACCTTCCTCCCTATGGCATCACCGAGCATAAATCCTCTAGAAGCATAGCGCCAGTTGCCTACGTGCAACGCTGCCCTTGTTTTGCTAAAAATCACTTTGAAATTGCTTCTTTATTCTCTCCTTTGGTTTCTTTGACTTGAAAATGACATAATGAAAGGGGTTTATATGTGAGCACCATTTTGATTTTTACTTTTTAAAAATCCACTTTTCCAATGTTCTTTGCATTTCTGAAAACCCTGTTTTTAATGCTTGTTTCACTTTTTGCTTTTGTAGGTGGATTAGCTCATGCTGGCTTGATTTTTTGCAATGTTTGTAGCTAGGTAATATGGATTGATGCTTAGGAGCACTTGGGAATCAATATTACATATAGGAACATGAAATTACATAAGAAATGGTAATAAAAACAAAATACTCTGTTTTCACCTCAAAACATGTTTGAGGTGAAAGTTACATTAAGTTTTAAAAGGACTAACTTTTGACTTTTTAGATATTATGCTTGAGTTTATTTGGCATCCTCATGTCCTTGCTAATATTTATTGGCATTTAACCATCAAATTTGACTATGTCGAAACACTAAAACATAATGAGACCAGATCCTATGAGCTAATGAAATAGAACTACAGAATGGAAATGAACCATGACTAAAGACTACAGAAAAAGGATCAACAAGTATATCCCAACTGAGGTAACCTCAACCATCAGTGGATCCATGACCTAATGGAGTGATGAAAAATTAACAGTATGGGACGCCTACTATGAAAATGAAAAAGAGTAAATTTTTATCACTGATGGCAGTATGACAAGACTGACACTAACATTGGCTCCAATGGGGATGGTAGCTCCTTGGAGGTGGAAAGAACATTGTAGACCTAGTAGCCTTATCCATTGGGCAATGGGGTCAAAACACTTCAAAGGCTGAGAATTGACACAATGCAAACTGAAACCGACTCATGACTCAAACTGTGACTGTGAACTAAATCAAAACCAACAAACCTTACACATATCATTCAAACTTTATAGCCTTCACTTCGGGCCCCAAGTTGGAATAATTGTGTACTTTGAAATCTTGCAATGAAAGGGAATATAGAATGTATAATGATCATGTCATAGCTTCATAAAATCACTTCAAAAGTAGTAGTGCTTCAGGAGCCTACCATTAATTGGTCCTCCTGGGCACTCATGATCATCCATCTCCTTGAGTAGAAAATCATTCTGTCCTCTGTATGTTGCAATCTTATAGGGTCCTTTCCATAAGTTTTTGAACTTACCATGCTTTCCTTTGTCCTCATTCCGAGCATCCCACCACAATACTACATCCTTTAGTTGAAATTTGTCTGATTTAGTTTTCCAATAATAGATCTTCTTGATCTTTTCCTGTAATCTGAAAGTGGTTTGGAAAAATTCATCCCTTGTTTGTTGCAGATGAATCATCTGATTGATTCTTCACTGAAAGTCATCCTGTTCATTTCCAGCCTCCTGTAATAGTCTCATAACCTGAACTACAAGAGATGTTGGAAAAACTGTGTCAATGCCATAAAATAATTAAAATGGAGACATACCTATGGAATTTTTGTGGCTCATTCTGTCAGCCCATAAGGCATTAACCAACATTCTATGCCAATTTTTCTTACTTGTTTCCAGCATCTTCTTGATGATGTTCACCAAATACTTATTTGATGATTCAGCCAAACCATTTCCCTGCAGGTAATATGCTGCAGAATGACCCAAAGTAATATTATATTTGCTGAAAAATTGGATCATCCTCTTTGATTTGAATGCGGCTACATCATCTGTGATGATTTTATTTGGACAACCAAAACGAGATAAAATATTTGACTCTAGAAATTGGATGATCACTGTATTTGTGGCTTGTTTGGTCGGAATTACTTCAATCCACTTGGTGAAATAGTCAGTTGATGTTAGGATCCATTTATGTTGTGCCGATGTTGTTGGATGGATTTCCCCAATGAAATCGAGTTGCCACTGCTGAAATGGTGCATTGACTTTGATAGGTTTTAGTGGAAGAGGAAGTAATTTTCTTTTCCCTTGAAAGACCTAATATTCATGATAGCTCATAATTGTTTTATACACATCTGAAAATAGAGTCAGCTAGTAATAACCTGCTCTCAATACTTTATTTGCCATTGTCTTCCAGAACAAGCGACCACCACAATCACCTTTATGAAAGTCATACATCACCTGCTGAGCTTTGTCTTCAACCAAACAGTTAAGTAAAACACCTCCTGAATCTTTCCAATAAAGGACATTATTTAAAATACAAAATTTGGCAGCTTTGAATTTGAGTGATCTACCTTTGCTTCTAGTCATTCCCGGAGGTGGCGAAATATGCTGAAGTACATACACTATGTGAATACCATGGTGATTGAAGAAAAATTTCGGACACCTGAATGAGCGAGCCTTCTTCTTCATCTTCTAACATGGTTGTGATGAGAATGATACTAAAGCATGCAGATTTGATTCAACCATTAGTCTCACCAAGCCTTGTCCTTTGATCAGCTTTGTGGGTTTAATCTCCAGGTCATTTTCCAACATTGTTGCAATCCATTTTCCTCGCCTTCCTTCTGGATCAGTTTGTATCAGCACATCCTTTACTACTACATTGGGGACATATACTATGATGTGCGAGTACAGAGTATACACTCTAAAATCCTTCAATGCTTTTACAAGAGAAAGTGTGTTATGAAACCAGCTCAAGAAAAGATAGAAAAGATAGATCAATGCCTTAGAATTCAGCCTCTTCAAGGGGGAAACCTCCCTTACATTACGTAAATGAACAATTCTTGGATGATACAAATGAAAATACCTCCTTTCTATATATAGGAGTCTAAGGGGTCATTATATAATCAGAGCCTACATAACAATAAGAATTTAAGGGCACAATAATAACAATAGTGGGCTTCTATGGGGCACAATAGTAACAATATGGGCACTACATGGGTACAT
>APFE030458243.1:96678-129183 GCA_000404065.3 Pinus taeda
GAAACAACACTTCCATATTTATAGTTGTGAGGGGTATGCTTCTTGGTTTCCATAATTTTTCTTTCCACTATGTCACAACGCCCTTTTACTCTTTCCAATTGTTGTGGTGTTGCTCTAAAGAAGGTGTTTCTCTTTGTATCCTCATAATGTGCTATCATTTCCTCTGTGAAAGTTGACCACGTAACAAGTTGTTTACGAGAACAAAGCCCTTCATAACATAAAAATTAATCCGGTTCTAAATATGAAGATGCAATACATACCTTTTGTAACAGTGGTACACCATGTAGATCAAAATATTGCTCCATCTGAAGTATCCAATTTACCGAATCCTTCCCATCAAACTTCCTCATCTTGTTTTTTCTTGATTTTAGGAGCTCTATCTTGAAACAACAGTAACTTTGTACTTTCAGATCTTTAAGTTTTGAAATTGTGACCTGTAGTAGCCCTCTGTGTCCTATTTCCAATGCCACCAGTCTCACCCCAATTGGATTCTCCAATGAAGAGTTATGCCAAATCTCCCACAGTGACCTGATTATAGACCTTTCTAGAAGAGCGAACTTGCATGAAGTGCCACGTGTCACTATTTAGACCTTTGTCTCTGAAAAATATCTAGAAGAAACTACAGTCCGTTCTCCTTTTGTGCCTTTTTGCGAAATTTCAATCCGATGCTTAGAGAGGAAGTTATGACAATTTTCCCCAGGTCACTTGTTTGGAATGTAATTCAGGAGTTTGCAAAAAGACCAGCTTCCTCAGATCATATCTCAGCAAACATAGTGTGAAATGTTCTGAACTTCGTATCCGAGATTTAACGCGATGTCTTCTCAAATGTTTTTTTTTTCAACTTCTGAAACGTCACAGAAAACAAGTTATAGCGAAAATTCCACGATGACCTGTTTGGAGCAGCGAAACCCTAGAATCCAAAGCTCTGATACCAAATGTTATGAAACCAGTCAAGAAAATAGAAAGAATAATCAATGCCTTATAATTCATCCTCTTCAGGAAACTCTTTACATTACATAAATGAAAAATTATGGATATACAAATGAAATACCTCCTTTCTATATAGAGTCTAAGGGGTCATTATATAATCAGAGCCTACATAACAATATAATGTAGGGGACAATAATAACAATAGTGGGCTTCTATGGGGCACAATAGTAACAATATGGGCACTACATGGGTACATCAATATAATAAGCGGGTTGTACTAATAATAATAAGGGGTTACACTAGTAGTATAGTGGCCTAACAAAGTGCCTATTTTTCAATTATATTATATCGCAAGGCAGCATCTTAAATAATCCTATTGAAAAATGCAATGGGTTTCTCCAACTTATCTCTCTTTTGCATCAATACTGCAGCCATGGTATGCTCGGATGCAAATGAAAATATAATGAAATCTTGAGTGTAATAAGGACTAATTAATATTGGAGCTGTGGTCAAAGCAAACTTTACCAAATTGAATGACTTCATGGCATCCTCCGTCCATTTTACCATGCTATCCTTTTTCAACATGTTAGTCATTTCTCTTAAATGTTCAGCTAAATTAGGTATGAATCTGCGTAAGAAATTCATCTTACCATTGAAAGATTGTATCTCCTTCTTGTTTCGGGGAAAATCTATTTGCTAAATTTCCTCCACCCTTGAAGGATCAATTCGAATTCCTTCTTTTGAGATAATATGACCGAGCATCTTTCCTTTATCCATAGCAAAAAGACTTTTCTTTGGATTAAGAGATATCCTGAACTTCCTACATCTCTTAAAAGCAATCTTTAAATGGTGTAAATGCTCATCATCGGAACCTGAAAACACTGTCAAATCATCTAGATATACAACCAAAAATACATCCTTCTCATTAGCAAAAGTGATGTCCATTGCTCGCTGAAATGTGGCTCCAACATTCTTCAAACTGAATGGCATTTTAGCATAATGAAAAGTTCCCCAAGGTGTTGTAAATGCAATTTTGTCTTGATCTTTTTCATTCACCAAGATCTAATTATAACCTGAGTACATGTCGAGTAGTGACATGCATGATGCTCCAACCGCTCTTTGCAGGATATGATCCATCTTTGGAAGTGGGTAATTGTCCTTCAAAGATACCTTGTTAAGGTTCTGGAAATCTATGCACAATCTTATCTCTCCGGTCTACTTTCGTACAGGAACCAAATTCAAAATCCAATCAGAAAATCTGATTGGGACAATTATACTAGCTTTGAATAATCTATTTACCTTTTTCTCATTGGAAGGCAATAACTTTGGGGTGATCCTTCTCAACTTCTATTTGAACGGATTTTGATCTGGCTTGATGGGAACAATATGCTGAATTATATCTTTGTCATACACCTTCAGATCTATATAATCCCAAGCAAACACATCAAAAAATTTAGGTAACAATCTAACATATTTAGCCTTTACCTCGAGAGACAATGCTTTGGACAATTTTACAAATTTGGGATGATCATCTGTCCAAATGTTTACATCTTTGACTCCTTTTTATGTAGGATCCAAGCTCGATTTTATAGCTACATCATCTTGATCAAAAAGTTCTTCTAAAGGTATGAGACCCTTAGGAATAATGTTGTCTTTCAACTACAATACCTCCATATGATTCACTTCAATCTCTTGTTCATCAATATCACATTCATCATCAATGGAAGCATTTTTGAATTTACCTTCGTTCTACAAAAAGGTATTGATCTCATCATTGTCCCAAAACACTTGCCAATACCTTAAATTATCCAGAACAACATGCCGATGTTTGACATGAATTTCAAACTTCTTGTTGGAGTTCATTGGGATCTTCAAATTGCTAGTTGCAGTGGCTAGTGAATTTGCAATAATATTCTGAGTCTGGGGTACAACTGTCAAAGTATAATCAGGAAACATTCGCAAAATGTCTAGGACTGAATTTCTATAGGCTCTCATCCATAAGTTCTTTGCTTGATACTCTCCCTTTACTTGTTTGATTACGCGCTCTAAATCTCCATAGACCGAAATCCTTTTTGCATTTAACTACTTTAAATTTTTTAGACCTGCAATCAAAGCTTCATACTCGGCTTCATTGTTAGAGCAGTCAAAAGCCAAATTGTAAGAACACACTGTAACATTACTAGGAACCTTGTTAGGCTGAAAGAAGGGCTCTGAATCCAAATTCCTATGCCAGCCCTATCCTTACCAATATCTCCATCAAAATCCATGCTCCAAAGACCTGTTTCTTGTTCTCGATGTTGAAATTATGTTTCCTTTTCAGCATTACCTTGATTGATCTCTTCATTTTTCTGTTGTTCACTGACCTTTTGCTACTGGTAGGTGGAATGCTAAGAAGAACTTGTTAATTTCTTTCTCTCTTGATCAAGGTCTACTCTAAAATTTTATGAAATCTTCGGTACAATGTCATCTACTTCTACTATCTAAATATCTACATCATTCAAACCACTATCTGAATATAGTACAAACGATTATAAATCCGTATGTACAACATTTATTGGATGATTGAGTGGCCTCTCTTTGCTAGTAATCATGTATTTCATTTTCTTCTCCCTATATAGTTTTCTCAATTGGCCAAACACGCAAAAGGTATCATAAGAGAAATCAAGTTGTAAAGTTCCCTTAAGTTTTTCACCCCACGATCTGGACAAAAGCATACCAAATTGTGGTGGAATGTCAACTACAACCACATCCATCAAAACATTCTTGCCTGGGATTTTGTCTAAAGATACGTCCAAGTCTTTGATAAGACCAATACAATGGACCCTACTGGAATCAGAAGAATACTGGTCATGATATTTTCGAGTAATGTCAAGGCCTAGTTTCTCCATAATGGATTTTGGCATCAGATTATGAGAAGCTCTGGAGTCGAACATGGCATTATGGAGAACATACTCATGTAATCTATGGCTTATATAAAATGGAGGAACTTCACTATCTTCGGATTGACCTTCTAAGGCAGGGCCGAAAATGAGCTTAGGCTGATCATCTTCTACGTTGACCATGTCTGATAAAGGATCTACTTGCAAAATTTGAGACACATGGTTTCTATAAATGATTTTCTTTACCAACTTAGTCAAAGGAACTGAAAATTTTAATATTAGCAATTTCATTTTATAAACTAAAAGCTGAAACTTTTTCTACCTCTTCGACAAGAGGGTCCTTCTTTTCTACTCTTTCTTTTGTTGCACTTCGCTGATTGTTCTTCTTGTTTGCAACATTATTTGCTGATGGTACTTTGCTAGAACTTGGAATCAGTAAGGTATTTCCCTTTAATTTGAATGCTTGAAGAATCATTTTTAGATTGTGCTTCCTTTCTCTTTTGAATTGGACTGACTAGTAAATCTCTGCTTCTCAAAGAGTATTGCTTTTGTTGTGCTGTCAAGTCATTCATATATCCTCACTGATAATCATCTGACTCATCCTCCAAGATTGCCTCATTTGCTAGTATGTAACCTTCATCCCTTTGGGTGTCTAGAACCTCTGCATATTATTCATCTTTTGTCAGAAAAATGGGCATACCATCGGTGGTGAAGAAATGGTTTGGTTCAACCACTAGATCATCATCATCTTACTCCTCCATTCCATGCACATAGTTCTGCTGCAAAGGAGTTCTGATCTGTTGTTGTTGTGTTATTTGATCTTGTGCATTTTGTTCCCTCTGCTTAATCTGGAATTGGGGCTGTTGTTGTCCTCTAAAGTTTGGATTCCTAATTGGTGTTTCAAGTTTATCTGCAACAGTCAGCCGGTCAAACATCTTTTCAACTTTTCTGATCAAAGTATCCATCTTAACATCTGAGGTAGATGCTTCTTCTTTCATAGTCACCTTCTTTTCAGATCTCATTCTCGCTCTTTTGGCCAACATATTTTCTTCTACACTTACAACATTCTTATGCATATCTTCAAGTGTGGTAGGATCTCTTTCTCGTAACTCATATGCCATATCAGCATCGAAACTGTTTGGAAACTTGAGCAAGGCTAATCCCATTAATGGTTTAATGTCAACTAGAATAGCATTGTATATTGCATTAAACCTCACACAGTAATCCTGAACACTTTCACCCGCATTTCTTTTGATATTTTCATACTAAGACAAAATTTGGAGTGGGTTCTTCTTTACCTCCCACCGGTCTAGGAATTGTCTATGCAGAACCGACAAAGTGTTGATAGAGGCTGCTGGTAAAGCTCTGAACCATTTTCGAACTTCACCTCCAAAACTTTGGAAAAACAATCTCATAGTCACATTTTATTCCTTTACCTCATGAAGGTCAAAAAAGTCATTCATTCTATCGAAATGTTGTTGCGCTATAATGCTTTGAGTGGCATCAAAAAGAGGAATTTTACTTTGGTAATTAGTAGGAATATCATCAAGATTCTGAGGTAAAACAAGGGGTGCATACTGGGAAACCATGACTCGAGGCATATTTGGAACAACGGTTGGACTACTAGGGTTTAATGGAGTGGTTGATGGAGAATTAGGGGTGATAGCTTTTTGATCGGATATGATAGGTTGAAGGGGAAGGGTAGGTATAAACTAAAGTTGAGAATGGAGTTCAGAAATTGATGGGAATAGTGATGAATTGAGGGTAGTGGATGCCGATTTTGAAAGCTCAAGGATATTGGTAGTAGTGATGGATGATTAAGGAGAATTTAAGATATAGTCATCAATTGATATGTTTTCCCTTTGAATTTCGAGATCTACAATAAATTCTGGGTCTAGAATTGTATCATCAAGTGCAGTTTCAGATTTGGTTCTAAACAGAGAAAGGTAAAAACACTTGTCAAAAGGGAGGTCTTCAATGAACAACCACTCACTAGGATAAGAATTGGATCGAAAAACAGGTCTAGGGCTCATTTAACTTTCTTGTCTTCTGATTATTCTTGAAATAAGGTTGGTATTTTCAAATATAGGGGGAGGATTTGGATTAGGATTGGCCGTTGTGAACTTTCTTGAAGCTAGTGTGCTCAAATTTCGAAATTCTTATAATGCTTTACAACTTCTATTTCAACCTAGAAAATTCTAAAACTCATCATCCAAAGTTCAACAATTTATATGAAAGATATTACCGGGGTGATTAGTCTTTCATTCCCCAATATGGTCGCCACTATGTTATTGCCTAGATTGACCTTAGGCTAAATTGAGGCAATTCTAGGGTAACCACAAACCAAGCTTAACCTGGTAGCTAGCCCTACCAGGCCGGGAGAGGGATCTCTCCTTATGAATCTTAATCAAGATGACTGGACTAGGAACAATATTTTATGGTAGGTATATTGGCTCAAAAGGTTCTCATTGAATTTGTTGGTGTTTTTGCCAAATCAGGAGGAGCTGGGCAATTTGGGTCTAGGAAACTAAGTCAAAATTGCAGGGGATTCTATGGGGCAAGGTAGGTATAATCTTCAGCACCTTAGGCTTGATGGGGTGAAATTATATACTAGTGAGGAGCTAACAAGGGCATGAGAAAGTCATAAGTCCTTCCTAAACAGTAGAAAAGACATGAAATACTGGTGTTTTCCCAAGGTAGAGCATTAAAACCTAATGTATTCCTCCTATCTGACTTGAAAACAACCAATCAGAAGCAATTATATGAAAGAGGCATAAATAAATAACATGAGAACATATTAAAAGAATAAGAAACACATGCTAAAGGCCATACCATAGGGATCCCATAAAAATAGCTGCAACTTTATTAGTTTCCTGCCAAAACTGCTACAAAATGATATGTGTTCAGCACATGAGCATCCAACTGAATCCAACCCTTGCCAATGAAAAAGAAAATACATGATGTAGACCTTCAAAATTCTCATCCTAACTATCAGGGGTCAAAACCATGAGAAGAGGAGTTGTTTCAACCATTTCTAAACAAAGAACAAGAATCTAGGCAGTCAAACAGCTTGCCTCTAAAAGAGAGCAAATTGATTCATTACCCTCAAAACCACTTTTTATCTAATGAATCTACCATATACTAGTGTTTGACTATTACATTTAAAAACCATGGCATTAATTGCATCAGTAAATTCACCTATATGAGAGAGAAAACAAGAAAATAGTCGAAATTTATCAAAACAGTCATCCTCAGTGAAAATGCCCTACACGTAGCACCACTGATCCTACGTAGAGTGCCACTTTGAGTCCATTTTTGGAGGACTTTACATCATCCAAATTGAGTCCATGATAGCTCATTAGAAAGGTATTAAAGTCTAGTTTCTATAACACCTAGAATTTTTGGATTTGGAGTTCATTTTCCCCTTCAAAAACGGATTCTCCCAAGGCTACTTTTGTGTTTCCAAAAACTAGCAGAATGGTCAAATTTTGAGTGTTTTTGGACCTTCTGGTAGACTAAATATGCTCAAAATTTTTTGAAAATTGCTAGGGGCATGTCCTTGATGCATTGAATCCAAAAATTCAACCCATTTGTCCATTGGGTGCCCCTAGAAAAGCGCAGCATTGGTGGCGCTGCGCTTCTAGGCATAGTTTTTTTGTTTTGAATTTCCAAAATTCCAAAATGACAAAATTTCCTCAAAAACCACCCAAAATTGGTATGAGGGACCACCATCAACTACTTTGGTTAGCCAAGGAGGCTTCAGCCAACATTTTTAATCTATCCTCTTCCTTTTTTCCCTCTAAAGCCCTCCTTAACCTGGCTTTCAACTTTCTGATCCTCAAGTTACAAATTTTATTGCGGGTCATGTAATGGTATGCCATGTGTCTAAGAATTTTCTTGTCACTGTTGATCTTCTCAATGAGCCCTTCTAGATTTAGGTTTACTCTTTCAAGCCAAGTCTCCCTATTATTTTCAATCTCCTGCTTAATAGGAGTCAATGTGACATGAGCCTCTTTGCCAATTTGCCTTCTTGCTTTGAGCACCTCCAGCTCCATGAGGACTTGTTGTCACTCAACTGTTTGTTTTCATATTCTAAGTATGTGATGACATAATTGGCTCTCTCTATGTTGTCTTGCAAAGCTTGTATTTGAGCTTCCCTTTCCTGTATGATTATGTCTTTGATGGTTTCTTGATCTTGAGCATCTAAATCAATAACCTCAGTGTCATGCTGCTTGGGCTCATCATGTTCTTCCAACTCAAACTCCCTTTCTTGCTCATCATCCAAGCCATCCTCGTGTACCTTTTCCTTCCTTTTGTTCAACTGCTCAAACTATACCTGTTTTGTTGATGTAGAAGGCAAAGCCCCTTCCACACCCTGTGGAGATAACATTTGCTTGTGAACTGATGAAGAAGGAAAGATCCCTTACACCTCTTATGGAGCAAACACTTGCCTAGCAGCTACAAATAATTTCCTTGTACCTCTGTGATATGTCAAGAATATTGGCACCTCAATAGTTTTTGTTTCTTTGTGTTCCTCTCCTGTTTCCACATAAGTATAAGGCCCACCTCTTTCTTGCACCATTGATGGAGGAATTTGGGGTGCGCTGAACATGTCATGAGTAATGAAAATCTCCCAAGGGATATTAAGAAGATTGAGACGGTGAAGAAGAATAATCTTGATTAAGGAGTAATGATATATGACGTTCATCTGCTGAGGGTATCGCTTCTTCTGCAGAAGGTAAGTCATCTTATCAATGTTTCTAAACAAAAAGTAGGGGAGGTTCAACATGTTCACCCTTGTAAAGTGCATGAGGAGTCTCATATGGTAAGTGTACAACCTAGAAAATCTGCCCTCAAAAGTGAAATATTTGATGGTAATCCTCATCAAGGGGACATATCTGTTCTCCAAATATTTGAAGGGGAAAAGTCTCTTCACCTAACTTATGTACTGAGGATTAATGTAAGGCTCATAATAATTCTCATCAAGGTCCTAAGCCTTATACCATTTCTCACCAACATCAGGAATTCTGGTGACCTTTGAAATTAGAGATGGTGACATTGTGAAAGTCACCCCAACAAGAGCCACTTCATTGTTATGCAGGTTGGCTACAAAGAGTCTAGCCAATGCATGATGAAACTGAACTCTCTCCACTAATTCACAGAACTCATAACATCCAAGGTGTCTGAAACAAGAAACTGCTAATGGAGAGGCTTGTAGTTCTGCTAAGTTGGTTGGCTCTCCTCTGGTAATTTTACCTCCCTTATGTGGCTTTCTCTATTGCCTTCTCCTCTCAACTGAATTATCACTTGTTGTATCCTCCTCATCATAATCATAGTCACCTCTACTCATGTTTAACCAGTTTTCTAAGTTTGCACAATTTTAGACAATAAAAGGGAATGAATGGGATACTCTAGGGTTTGTAGGGATGAGTTTGAGTGAGCTTAGGTAGTTATGGACAAACCATGAGAGTGAGGGGAGGGTTTAGGGAATGAGTGATAGATGGTGAAATGTCGATGAGAGTGAAAGGAATGATGGGTAAGGGGTTTAGTTATGAAACTCGGCAATGGGAGAAATAAAATGATTAGGGTTTATAGTGAAAAACTAGGGTTTTATCTTAAGAATGAAAAATTGTCTAAGACTTCACATATGCAGGCCAATCATCAAGCAAGGTGATAGTACTTACTTGTACAAGATGAAATTAGGAGGAAATTTGGCAAGAATTTGAAGATTGGATCATTTTTATGGTTTGATGCCCTACGTGCAATGCTCTTCCACAGACGCGCAACACGGGCTCCTACGCGCAACGCCCGTTCAAATTAACACTGTCAAAAACTTCCCTACATGCAGCATAACTCCCTACATGCAGTGATGGGAAAAAATCCTCCAGAAGCGTAGCGCCAGTTGCCTACGTGCAACGTCGCCCCTGTTTTGCTAAAAATCACTTTGTAATTGCTTCTTTCTTCTCTCCTTTGGTTTCTTTGACTTGAAAATGACATAATGAAATGAAAGTAGAATGAAAGGGGTTTATATATGATTACCATTTTGATTTTTACTTTTTCAAAACCCACTTTTCCAATGTTCTTTGCATTTATGAAAACCTTGTTTTTAATGCTTGTTTCACTTTTTGGTTTTGCAGATGCATTAGCTCATGTTGATTTGATTTTTTGCAATGTTTGTAGCTAGGAAATATGGATTGATGCTTAGGAGCAACTGGGAATCAATATTACATATAGGAACATGAAATTATATAAGAAATGATAATAAAAACAAAATACTATGTTTTCACCTTAAAACATGTTTTGAGGTGAAAAATACATTAAGCTTTAAAAAGACTAACTTTTGACTTTGCAGATACTATGCTTGAGTTTATTTGGCATCCTCTTGTCCTTGCTTATATTTATTGGCATTTAACCATCAAATTTGACTATGTGGAAACCCTAAAACCTAATGAGACCAAACCCTATGGCCTAATGAAATAGAACTGCAGAATGAAAATGAACCATGACTAAAGACTAGAGAAAAAGGATCAACAAGTATATTTCATGAGGGAAATTGAAGTGACCTCAACCATGAGTGGATCCATGACCTAATGGAGTGATGAAAAATTAACAATATGGGGCTCCTACTATGAAAATGCAAAAGAACAAATTTTGATCACTGATGGCAGTATGACAGGACTGCACTAACACTATCCAACCCAAAGGGTATGGCTTGTGATGAGGAACAATTTCAAGGTTATTCTTTTTTAACAAGTCTTCTGAAATTAATTTTGGTTGTGACCACTATCAAATAATGCATCAATATTCATATGATTTGAAATTACCCTTACATGGAATAACTTTATCCTTGATTCTTCGTTTGGAGTGTTGTTGTGACTATGTGAGGAACTAGTGCTTGCTATAGATTCTTTTTCCTTTGTGGCCATGGCTGAAAATATTGGTCTCATCATCAGAATCAGATCCAAGATTATGTTGTGTGGTAGCGGTTGTATTTTGTTTCCCCTTATTTTTTGGTTTCTTAGGCCTTAGTTTGGGATGTAGTTTCCAATAGTGGGTTTCATCATGCCCTGCTTTGGAAAAATGTTTGCATATAGTTTTCTCTCCTTATTTATTTACACTTCCATTCTTCTTCCTTTTCCATTTTCCACCCTTCTTTTTCTCCTTACCCTTGAATGGCTTATTTTTTCTACCCTCTTCCTGAATGTTCTTTCCTCTCGCTTCAAGGTGTGTGGATTGCACACATACCTCATCTAAATTGCTTGGATTGAACATAAAGATAGTGTGTTTTAAGTAGGAATGTAAAACCCAATATATTTCAAGAGAGTATCTTGGGAATTCAAGTTTACTCCTAACAACAAAGCCCTTTTCCTAAACTAGTGCTTCTCCTTCTAGCCTCAATGAAGCCAACTGGATCTTTATGTCATGTTCTTGAAGTTTCTAAATTATGAAATAAACCTCCAATTGTAGAATCCAATTGTCTAACTTCTCTACATTTACCTCACAATTTTACATGGGAATTTCAGCCTTAATGTCCAAGTTGAGTAACGGAGTTTTTTCTTTTGGGGTTTTGGTATGAGTATGAACAATTTTTGTGGTGGAAGTGGAAGATGATGCTGTTTGTGATGATGAGGATGATGAAGATGATGACGAAGATGATGAAGATGGTGGATATGGAGGAGGCTTTCCTCCATTACCCTTTGAATCCTTCTTTTCAACTTTTTTTATCTTCAGATCTTCCCTCTCCATGTGGGGACTTAGAACTCTCTCCAACCTTTCTAGTATTCCTCTCTTCATAGAGGAATCTAACCATGCCAGTTAAATCATAGAAAGATTTCTTGTATGCTTCCTCTTCTAAAAGACCTCCAGTCTCACTTGCTCTAGACATGATGGCTTTGGATTCAAGCTCAGTTTCTGGTACTGCTTGTACCTCCTCAATCTCAACTGAAGGTAAAACTTGAGGTGCTTCAAGTGTAGCTGGGATTGAAAATTTTGCTGGAGATTATGGCCTTCTATCTCTCCTTCTTCTGGGAATTACCTCAGGAATTGCAACCGATAGTTTCCCTTCTCCTCCTTCCAACTTTAACCTTGTAGGCATAAAAAATTTGCAACCATTAAAACCCTACTTGCACAAAACTCAAGCAATAAGCAAATAACCTTGCTCTGATTATAACTTGATCTATTGATGAATGTTAGTTTTGTTGTGCTAATTTCAACTTCAGAATTAAAAATAATCTCTCCTCATTTCCTTTATGTGCATAGCTTTCCTTATGGTGTTTGTGAATGTAAGAGGTAAATATGTCAAGTTCTATGTCAAATTCATGAGAAAAATAACATGCAAATAAAGTGTTGAACAAAAGAAAAAAAAAATACATAAAACCATCAAAATGAACACTTAACACAGTTTTTTGATAAATGAGTTCACCTCTCTTGGGCTACATCTCCTTGGTCTAGCTTCCATGGCTTGGGATTCTATATTAGAGAAAAATGGAAAAAGTGATGTTTACAATGCTCTACTACTCCTGAAACCTGCTTCAATGTGCTCTGAAATCTCCACTAAAACTGAAGAACCCAATTAATCCCGTTAAATCTAGAGAAATCCCGAATTTATCGGACTGCCAAAAATACCATGAAGTTAATTGTTTCATTAATTAAAGATAATCTTGGATTAGTTAAGGGTTAATCTTGATTAGCGCATTAAGCATGTGGTTAGTGTAACTGCTGGCCTCTGGTTATGCGTGGTGTGGTCACATGTGAGGGGGTTGGCCCATGGGGCTAACCCTCTCCTCCCCCAACCGCCAAGTGTTAGCATATGAAATATAATTTGAAGCCATTGTATGGTAAGAACCACTGTCATAGCATAACGATAAGATGTTGGATTTATGTCCAAAATTCACAGGTTTAACTCCCTCGACCTGCCATAAAAAATTTCCATAGCGCGTTGAAGATGCCAAGCCTTTGGGGAGGGACATGTGGCGGCCTCTGGGCTTGCCACATGTCTCCTTCTCATTGGTCCTCCTCCAACCAATAAGAAAATTCCATTTCACCAAAATTTAGACCAACTAGAATGTGCCACTTGGCATGACACCATTGGCCATTGACTAACCTTTGACTTGCATAGTCACTTGCCACGTCAACAGTATAGACTGCTAACTGTGGAGTGATTGTATTTGCTTTTGTAAAATTCCTCTATTTGGCAAAGTGAACAAAACATGATATATTTCTCATACGAGCTCTGTTTTGAGTGAAACGAGTTGCGTTGGGATCGTATTGCAGAGATGGATGTGGTCATTCAGGTTTTGAGTGATTCTAAGCACTTTTTATTTTCAGCTAAACACTGATCACCTGATCACTTTCCCACAAATTTTATATCTAGCTCTTTGGAAATTGGCTCCTACATTGATGATACCAAAAGGCATTTTGGCATACATAAATGTTCCCTAAGATGTGTTGAAGGTAGTTTTATTTTTATCTTTAGGATGCACAACTGCTTGATTGTATTCAAAAAGAACTATCCATCATAGTCATCTAGGCAGATCCTACCACCTTCTGCAAAATGTAATCCATTTTAGGCAGAGGTTAGTTGTCCTTTAATGAGGCATTGCTGAGATTCCTGAAGTCCATGCATAAACTTATTTCTCCATTCTTCTTTCTAACAGTGATTAGGTTTTCTACCCAGTCTGAATATCTCAAAGGTACAATGGTTTTGGCTTGGATCAACTTGCTTACTTCCTTTTCAATAAATGTGAGCAATAGAGGGTTAATTTTCCTAATCTTATGTTTATATTGCTTCACTATACCCTTTAAAGCAATCTTATGTTGAATAATAATGGTTTCGAATATTTTTAAATCATTGTAAGGCCAAGAAAACACATCCGTATAATTTTTGAAAAGGTCTAGGTACCTTTGCTTGTACTTATGAGGACATCCTTTTGCCAACTTGCTTATCTGAGGATCCTTTTCTAAACGAATGTTGTATCCTTCGACATGCTTTTCAATTTCTTTCATAGTTGTCTTGGTAACCAAATCATTTGAGTTGAACAATATTTCCAAGGGAACCAAAACCCTGGCAAAAGTGTTACCCTTCAACTATAAAATATTGTGTCTTGCAATGGTTTCTTCCCAATTGGATTCTTGTTCATCTATCGCTCTCTCCTCCTCCTATTCAATTACTAAATTTGAGAATTATCTGATAACTTCCATTAAAATTTTAATCTGCTCCTCATATTCAAACACCTTCCAATGGAAAACATTATTTGGTACTGATGGTATGTACCTAACCTCAACTTCATATCTGAGTAATGGATTTTGAGGTGGTTTAAATTTGTTGGTAGCTGTAGCCAAGGAATCAACCATCAAATTTCTTTCTCTGGCAAGAATTGGATATTGAAGGCTAACAAAAAATTGTTAGTCAAATCCCAGACCTCATTTATGTAAGCCTTTAATCTTGGATTTTTGGTTTGGCCTTGATTCCTGATCTATTTCAAAACTAGCTCTGAATCTCCAAACACAGCCAAGCACCCAATATTAATATTTCTAACAGCTTGCAAACCTAGTAGCAAGGCTTCATATTCATTAAAATTATTAGTGGCTTCAAACTCCAACTTGAAGGAGAGAGGGATAAAGTTTCCTTCTAGGGAGACTAGAACCAAACTTGCCCCATTCCCTTCCATTGAATAAGCACCATCAAAGTATAATTTCCACAGTTTATCACATTCCAGTTATTTTTTATTCAGCTCGACTGAAGATTCCACCTATGTTTCCTCCAGGATTAGTTCATTTTCCTCTAACAACAAGCAAGAGTAATCTTTCTCTTTACCATACATAAGGGTGTTATTGGAACAATCACCTCTTGTAACTATCTTTACAAACATTGATTCTTTGTATACTCGTATTTCTTCTCCACCAAACATTGGGATGGTAGCATATTATATATCATTTTGGGATTCCATTGCGTTAAGTAAGTCATTCACGTATGACCATTTCCATGAGAGGTAGTCGCAACTGACTAGTTTCTCATGATTTTTGAATAGTTCAGTTAGAACTCATTGCAAGAGTAGTCTTTCTCTATACCATACACAGGGGTGTTATTGGAACAATTAGCTCTTGTCACTGTCTTTACAAACATTGATTCTTTGTATATTCATATTTCTTCTCCACCAAACATCAAGACGGTAGCATATTAGATATCATTTTGGGATTCAACCGCATTAAGTAAGTCATTCACGTATGACCATTTCCATGAGAGGTAGTCATAACTAACTAATTTCTAATGATTTTTGAATAGTTCACTTAGCACTCATTGCATCGGATGATACTCACAAGGGTGAAGAAGTGGGATTGAAACTAGTGAAATGAATCACATAGCGTCAAGCATCACTTTCGGGGCTTGCACCCAGTAACTAGGACTTCCCGGGAGGTCACCCATCCCAAAGCGCCTCTAGCTCAATTGAGCTTAACTGTGGAGTTTTCCCCACAATCAAGCCCACTTAGCTTGCTACCCCATTTTCAAAACCTTAGCAAGTATTGTGCCTCATGAAACATTCAAGTAGAGATCCCTTCACTCTTTTTGAATTTAAGTATTAGGTGGTTTACGCAGTGCATTATATTAGATATCATTTTGGGATTCAACTGTGTTAAGTAAGTCATTCACGTATGACCATTTCCACGAGAGGTAGTCGTAGCTAACTAATTTCTCATGATTTTTGAATAGTTCACTTAGCACTCATTGCATCGGGTGATGCCCACAGGGATGAAGAAGTGGGATTGAAACTAGTGAAATGAATCACATAGTGTCAATCATCACTTCCGGGGCTTGCACTGGGTAACTAAGACTTCCCGGGAGGTCACCCATCCTAGATCACCTCTGGCTCAAGTGCGCTTAACTGTGGATTTTTCCCCACAATCAAGCCCACTTAGCTTGCTACACCATTTGAAAAACCTTAGCAAGTATTGTGCCTCATGAACCATTCAAGTAGAGATCCCTTCACTCTTTTTGAATTTAGTATTAGGGGGTTTACACAGTGCATTATATTAGATATCATTTTGGGATTAAACTGTGTTAAGTATGTCATTCATGTATGACCATTTCCATGGGAGGTAGTCATAATTGACTAATTTTGCATGATTTTTGAACAGTTCACTTATCACTCATTGCATCGGGTGATGCTCACAGGGGTGAATAAGCGGGATTGAAACTAGTGAAATGAATCACATAGCACCAATCATCACTTTTCGATCCTTATGGTAGCATATGTTAAATCCAATTTGATGGATCCTCCAATATTAGACTCCCATGACCTGGACAAGAGAATACCAAACCTTGTAAGGATATCAGCTACTACAATATCCATTACCACACATATTTAAGGGATTTGGGCTAAATTGAGAACCAAATATTTAATCACCCCTAGACATTTTACTCTTTTGGAGTCAAAAGAATAGAGATATTTATATGCCCTTGTTATTTGTAACCCCAATTTATCCATAATAAACAATGACTTCAAATTGTGAGAAGCTACTGAGTCAAGCATGCAATTGTGTAATAAAATCTCATGAACTACCTAAGTAACGTAAAAAGGGGTAGTGGAAAGTCTCGTTCCTCAACATGAGGTCCACATACAACCATGGGCCTTTCTTCCTGGAGTTTCAAACTATCATGTGAAGGAGCTAAGGTGGATGGAAACATGCACTGAGATATAGATTTTTACCTTCTCCAACTCTTTTGGAAGATTAAAGGTGGAAGAGCTTCTATCAGCTATGACAACATCAATAGGCTCTTTCTCTTTATCACATAATGGTTTGGATGGTAAAGGAAATTGCTCTATTTTAGAAGCCTCGGGATTGCGAAGAATGCAATTTGGAGACTCTTTCTTTTTTAGTGAGGCTAGGTCTAGAGGCTTATTTCCATTATTTTCTCATTTTGGAGGATTTGAGGGGGAGGACTCCACATTTTGGTCCTGCATTCTACACCTTTTCCTAGAAGATCTAAGATCATATTTCCTATGCAGTTGTGCTTGCATGAAGTCCGCAAACTACCTCAAGTAGATGTCAATCTCACTATCAGCTAGTGGTGCATCCAAATCATCCCCTCCTTCCTCATGTGCTTCAGCTTCATATTCCTCATCAGAAAAAGGAGAGAACTGATTTTCCTAAACTTCCATAGTTTCTTTAGCGTGCTCCTCTAGATCATCCTCTAAGTATAATGGAGGCTGAATGTGATCTTATTGCTCGCTTCTCTCCCTTTTCAAGAGCGGCAAGGGAGGTCTCTTATTTGAGGATTGAAACTTCGGTTAGGAATTGGCAGGTTTTGTCTAGGAGGGGTTCTGTTTTCCTACTCGAATTTCACCAACTTCTTAAATATGTTTCTTATTAGTTTATTCATTTCCTCGAGTTTCTTCTCTTGAGTTTCCTTTCCCTATTTTGAGGAATTTTATTCCTCCTTTCCTCTCCTCCTATCTCCATGATCAGTTCTCCCTCTCACTTCCTAGTAGAGGTAAAATTTGCTTCAGCTTCTAAAGCATCTATTTGGATATGGTCCAAGGAGTGAGACTTCCTTTCTCTGAGAGTGAAACCAAAATTTGGTTCAAAAGCCCCAACAAAAACCACTTTAACATCAACCCATGAAGGTTTGATTTTAGCAAGAAGGATTTGTACAATTTGTTAAACCTCTTTATGAATTAAGATACATATTCATTATGATTTTTCTTCGTGGAATTCAATTTAATGAGGATGTAACCATTATCCCTCTTCTCTCCCCATTTTTACATGAAAAATTTGTCCAACTCCTCCCAGGTAGTCATTGAATCATTTGGGAGGGCTTTAAACCTTTTCTTGGCTTCCCCATCCAAAGACTGAACAAAAATCCTTAACACCACATCTAGGTGTTCCGGATTAAGGTTTTCAGAAAATGCACATGAAATTTCTACATGATTCTGAGCTGAGATGTCATATTCTCCTGTGAATCGTGGAAAGAGATTGAGATAGTCCTATGGCATACCATTCAACGGATGTGGAAAATCCATTGGGGAATATTTGTTCAAGAGAAATACTTGGACAACCATATTGAACAAGTGATGAGCCTTGGTATTGCAACAAGAATGTTGCAACTACCAAGGCTACGTAATCTAATTATCAACCCGGGGTTCGTACAAACTTAAGAGGTATCGACACTATATGTGAAGCATACAATGTGTCCTTCCTTTGCTATCATGAGAGAAAAGAAATACTGCCTATTTGTAGGAATTAAAAAATGAATTTAAAAATGCTTGTAAAGTAACATCAAATCCTCTATCTACTTATTAACACACTTTTTCTTGCAAAAGAACCCTATTTTAACCATATTTTTCACATGTGATGTTTTAGCTAATCTAGGCATGAAATCTGATCTAGAGAGTACTAATTATTGTGTGCATGTGCAGATATAAAAGAACTCATTTTTTTAATCTTTTTTCTTTATAAATGCAAATGCTAATCTTTCCTTGATCTTTGGCAGGAGAGACAGGTGTGGAGGAAGAGTGGTACAATGATTTTGATGGATTGGAGGTCTATTAGGGGCCTAATCCAAGCTTTAATAATGATTTTTATCAATTCAGGCTCAAAACAAGCCGCAACAGGATATACTAGTTCTCCTACAGGATCCCCGGTTTTACTAAATGATGCTACAAGTTTACTATATGAAATTATAACTCATTGAATGACCAAGTAAATCAAATCCAAATTGGATGGGACATTTTTTTTTATTGACTATGATGTCTTAGATATCCATTCCAAATGGAATCACTCAAAAAGACCTCTGTTAACCCATGCTAAAAAATAGCAAAACATTACTAGCCGAAAATCTAGAAATTCGAGAACTAGTGAGCTAGTAAATCTATAAAATGCTTAGCCTAATCAAGTGAAAATGCAACAGGGTAATTTTTTTTATGAACTATAATGTTTTTTTGATCTAATGAAAGTGAAATCAACTTTATTGAATCTCATTAGCATGCTCTAAAAATAGCATAAATTTATTGTTCTTTGCCACAAAGGAGTTCCAGAAATCTAGGTTTGGGAATAAGAAACTAATCCAAATACCTTAATGATTAGTATGACCTTACAAAGTTTTTCCAAGGATGAAATGATGCTTTTGATCCTGCAAAAGAACTTACATCAACCATTTAACCCAATCCTACAACAAGAAGTCATTAATACTAAATGTAGAAATAGAAAGAAATAAAAACAAGAGATGCATGTGAATAAGATGTGAAAAGAAGAAAAAAATGATACAAAAGGGCTTTCAGGCTCTTGGGATGGCCACGCCCAAGGAAAATCAGATACCTATGGAGGAGAACAAGATTTGTAAGTTGAACATGGCACCAATCTTCATTATTTTCATCAATACAATTACATCCATGCAAGAAAATACAATGGAGCTGCAAGAATACAAGTTCTCTCCACAATAACACTAATGAAAATCTCCCTCTAGAGAGAAATTCGACTTGGTACTTATACAAAGTGATTAGGAATCATTCCCCATGAATGGATGAAGCTTTCCCCACCAAAAGCCCTTGATTAGTGGATCTGGTTTCCAATACTAGGAATTTGCATTAAATGGTAGGGAACACATTCTTAGATTTTATCAATCATTGGAGTTGCACAATCTATGCCATAATTCCATAATATCTTGTTGATTTATTATTTAATAGTGATCCTCTTGTAGTAGGGAGAAAGTCCCTAAATTATCTCCTCTTCCAAATCTTCATAATCTGCCCAATTTTCTCATAATATTCCACAAAAATAAATAGTATTAGGCACAAATATGCAATTATTCATAAACCTTCCTAATGAATATATTAAAGTTAAAAATACATTATCTAATGCAAAAAGAGAGGTTTAATGTGTTGAATGATGGTCATAGGCCTTAATTTATGTTTAATTTAGAGGCACGAGCCTTAATTTATGTCTAATTTAAAGGCCCACCATACTCCCTGCTGAAAATGTTGCTCATCCTCTGAGTAACTTAGTGACCTCATTGTGCCTCATTCATGGCCCTAGTGGCCTCGCTCTTTTGCATTCCTCATTCCTTTCTCTTAAGAATCTTGTTGGTAATTTCTGCAAGGATAAGCCCAAAAATCTATTTGGGCATAGAAAAAACATTATTTCTTGAGACCATTGGCTTGCCTTCTTCTCGTTATTCAAGATGGGTTCTTGAATATTTTTCAGTTTAGCAAGGTCTTCCACATCCTTATCAACCTTCTGCTACCTTGTTTCACCATTTGGACACCTCTAAAACCTTCAAAATGCCTTTAGATGAGAACTAGGACATCTTGTAGTAATTCATGTCAAAACTACATGAAACCCTGTCAAAACTACAGGAAACCTTGTTAAAACTACAGGAAACCCCTTTTTGAGGATAAATGATAGTGTGAGCCTAGAGCAGACCGTCAACGTGGCTCCCATGTCTTTCGCTGATTTCTATAACATCTTGTAGGCCTTGGACAAAATCTAGAAAGAGATTAGAGACCTCTTGGAAAACCTCTTTTCATCACTGTAGTTTGAGCTCTGTTTTGATGGTGGATGCCTCATTTCCCTTTTGTTGCCTTCTTATTCTCTATTGTCACCTAGATAATTGCGTAATGGCCTTGGAGTTCTCTGTTTTGATTAGGTCTCTCTTAGGCACTGTCATTTTGGGTTTTAGCACAATGTTTTGCTTTCTTCCTTCTTGTAGCAGCATTCTACCTTCCTGTAGTAGTCATTCCTTCTTCCTTCAGAATCTTCTAACTATATGGGAGTGATGAGAAATGATGTAGGTTTGGGAAAATGGAGAAGATTCTCTGTTTGTTTTTCAAGAAATTTTGAGGGTTGGATAGAGTGTAGGGTTTATTTTTGAAATTATGAAATGGGATGGGTGAATGATGGATAGATAGTGAATATGAAGTGGATGGAGGGCTTGGCGTGTTGTAGTGACTTGGCCTTTGCAATTTTTTTTTCTTTTAACTGTTGTCCTCATTCCTTGAAATCATCACCCTTCACAATTTTACTTTTTAACATGAGTGAAGGAGTGAGCTGCAATTAACTAGTTGAAGGCAGTTGAGACTGCTGACCCATCCTTAGCTTATAAAACCTCATCTCTCATGAATTGACAACAAATTTCTATCTATAATATGCTCAAGAGAAGAGGTTAAGAATATTTCAGACCTGTACCTACCTGATGGTTGTTGGAGAGACATGCATGTTGCTGCTAAGTTGATGTTTTTGTGCTTCTCATGACTCAGGTACATCTTTTTGACTGCCTTTTTCTTTTTTTGTTGATCTTATTTTGCTGATGGGTTGTCCTCTTGTTGATGTGCAGGTGACAGCTTCCTATGTTGCTGCTGAGCTCTGGAGGAGTTTCATTGTGCCTATAGTTATGCTTCTCCTCTTTCAATCATGGTGCTAAAGCTTAGGCTTGGAGCCTGTTGTTACTTCCAAATAGGCTGTTGTAGCTACCCTTTTTTGAATGTTTGTGTCATTTCTTTGTTGGAGGGTAAATAGGTATTCGAATGAGTCGAAGGTGTGGCCATAGAGTGACATGGTCATGATGGTGTTGGCTGATATGTGGTGAATTCAATGTCCTTTTTTTCTATCCCAAAACAGGCCTGCATCATAATTTTTCCATCGGACTATCTTTCCTGTAGATTTTCAGAAATTCCTGTAATACTATAGGAAACTCCTTTATTAATTCAAAACATCCTTTTGTAGCAAAATTGTTTTGTCCATATCTCACAAATGGTAGAATGGATTGACCTACTTTTTGAACATGTTACCATCATCATTATGCACGTCCCCATAAACAAAATTTGGTCAATGGATTTACAGATCTCAAGAAAAACTAAAAATGGCTAAAGGTGAACGATTTCTTGGAAAACATGAACTGGAATTTGCTGAAATTGCTTGGGCGTGTTACCATAATCCATATGCATATCCCCATGAAATAACTTTTTAAATGTATGCATGGTTTTCAAATTATGGCAAAAATAAATTTATGCTCTATTTAATTTTGTTTCCTGTAGTAAAACAAAGCCTTCTTGCAGTTTTTTAGGAGAAAAATAAAATTGAATGGGAAAAGCTTGTGAATGATGGGTGGATGGTGGAAATAGATGAGTGTGATGGATTGGCATGGCCTTGGATTTGTTGGAGCATTTGAGAAAAGGAGGAGAAAGTTAAAATTTGACTCTTTTTTACTAGGTTTGACCTATTATTATATTTCTTTGGTGCAACCTGATTTTGTTTCTTGTAGATGTTGGAGAGCGCCTACATTCATCAAAGAGATACATAGAGCAAGAATTTTTTTATTTTTTTCTAGGCCTACTAGCTGCCTCAAGGAGGTTTTCAACTAGTAGGTCTACATAGGTGCCTGAAAGGAGGTTTTCACCTACGATCTTTTGTTTTTCTCTTTTTTTTTTTTTTCCAACCCATTAACTGCCTCATGGAGGTTTTCAATCAATGATCCAATCTCAGGCGTCTCAAAGGAGGTTTTCACCTGAGATTTTACATCTTTCTCTTATTTTTCATTTTTTTTCTGCCCTACTCTACTTGAGAAAAAACACTTTCAAGTATACGAATACTTCCAATGGAGCTAGGTGTACATCAAGATGACAAACAAACTGATGTGTAGGATTGCAATTTATGATTTGAAATGTACTTGGATTTCAAAGACCAAATTATTTGACTTTGATGATATCAAGCACAAGTGAAGGAGAGAGTGTTGCTACAACTTGGTGACTGTCTAGAACCAAATCTCAATATATTTTTTCATTTCCTTGGTTTGATTACTTATCTGGATCTTTCTTCATGTCTTATTCTACCATGACCTTCAAATCTTCCTCTTTTTGCTGATTGTTCTCTTGAATACATGGAGGATTTGATGGTAACCATAAGGGAGTTTTCTCAATCTTTGTTTTTGATGTCTGCTCTTCATCAAGTGCAGCCCATGATATGATCTTCTCTTTTGAATCTTCTTTTTTGTTTGTTGTCCTTCAATTGCATCAAGATAATCGCTTGTTTGTAGTGTTTTTCCTGAGCTGAGATGAATACCATTGAGATCAAGAGGATATATTTGGAAGTTTTGTACCTCAACATTGTAAGTGGGTTGAGCTACTTCATTGTGTGGGTTTGGAAATGGTGGTACAGGTAGTTGAGTGGGAGCGTGTATTTGAGATGGATGTGGTTGGGGTTGTAGTTGTGGTGGAGGTGAATAGTAGAGATAACATGGAGTTGGGTAGCGAGGATATTGAGGAAAATATCGAAGATATTGTGGATGGTTCCCATAAGTTCCTTGCCAACCTTGTTGTCGAGATTGGTTTTGGGGTTGAGATGGCCAACGTTGCCAAGGAAAATGTATGTTCCAATTACTTTGGGATGGATCTGCATAAGATTGAAATTCTGAATTAGGTTCTTGCATCATACTAGGTTGAATAGGCTGCCATGGTCCTCTTGGAACTACATAACATAGCTACATTGGCAATTGACTTGCTCCATTGTCCTCTTGGTAAAATTCCTTCAACATTGGTAATGATGGGCAATGTTTAACATCATGTGATTCTGCATGGACAACACAAATTTCAGCATCTTATTTTTCTTCATCTTGCATTCATAACATTTCTACTTGTTTGGTTAGAGTATTAAAAATTTATGTTTTAAATTCATCAAACAAATTTGAAATTTTAGCTTGACTTACCGATCTTGATGTTGATTTACCTACTCTTTCCTTTCCTCTTGATATGTGTTTGCATGTTTCACAAATTTCTTCAAATGATAATTGGTATACATCACCTCTACTCGTGAGATCAAGGAGATCAATCCGCTCATCCCTAATTTTTCTAAGTAGGAGGGTTTTTAGCGTGTTGGATCCTAAATGATGTATTTTTTCCCTCTTAACATTATACATGAACCTCTCTATTGGGCGTGGAATCCCCCCAAGGCATGTTTTGGGGTTAAAGCCTAAGTTTTGACTAATTCCATTGTAAATACTCTGTGAATTGTGGGCGCGGAGCCCGAAATCGTAATAAAGTCATAGGGTTGTCCGCCCTTGTTTTTGTAATGTAATGTTGGTTTGAAAGATCTACTCATGGTCCACGGACCATGGGATTGTATAAATAGAGCAAGGATCTAAGTGTAGAAAGAAGCTAATAATGGAAGCAAGTATGAATTGAAGAAATCGATGAAGTATTGAGTTGAAGTGTAGAGTTGTGTGTTTGGGTTGTAGGGTAGGAGAAGGATCTACAACTGAGTGCACAGACGCCTAGTAGTCCGCAGTTGAGTGCGAGGATCCCTGCAGCTGAGTGCGCAGGGCAGGTCGAGTCTATAACCGTGGGAAGAATTAATAAGAGAGAATTTTTACCATATTTATGTGTATCTTTTCCTGTTTTATGTATTACTAGGCATGAATTGCAATTTTATTGTTTATTTACTGCACGAACTCATATGAATGTGCTGAATAAGTAAATCTAATATAAGGCGTCTATTTACGTGAAGATAACTAATTGTTATAAGAAGACAAGTAATATCTCGGGTGTGACTTAGGGAAATAGTGCATATCGTTCCTCTAGAAGCACGAAAGACCCATAGGCCCTGGTTAGGGTTGTGCGAAGGCAAATACATCAGGGTGCGAAGACTAGGGAAGTGCACGAAGTAAACTACGTGAAGGGACCCACCTTTGGACCAAATCAAACCCTTAGACATCTCAAGGGGGAAAAAACTTGGTTCCAGCACCCCCCCCACCCATACTACTTAGGGTGAGACCTCAGTCCGTGCTCCGTGGACTGTTTTCAAAAGGGCCAGTAGTATGTGGATTTGTTTAGCTAATTAACTTCGAACCCTGGGTCAGTTCCAAACAAGCCAACAAATGGCTCCATTGTTAGGACCAGGATCTACATAGAGATGTCTAATGTCATATCACTGTAATCCAACTAAGAAAGAAATTTAAGGTTGGTTGGATAGGAGAATTCACGTGTTCGCGGCGTAGGAGAACATGAATCTGCGACTATTAAAAGAAGAGTGGTTAGACTACTACCTATACACAGAGATCCACAAAATTTTCTTTGCATCTTTCCCTACTAAGCTATACGAGTGGATCATGAAGTTAACAGATAGCCAAGGAAGGTGCAAGCTTGACAATCCTATTATATGGACTCCAAAATTGGTGCATATGCTGGAAGCATCAGAGGATAAGATCACACATTCTATTTATCACTAGCTCGATTGAATTATAGGAGGTTTCATTACTGAGTTCATGGTAGATACTTCAATGAGCTATAGTGAGGTAGAGCGACGCTTCCTAAAAGGACCATGAGGTAAGTATGTTAAGTCTTTGAACACTTGGATTAAAATGCTACTGTGTGAATAGAGGATTATGTGAATACATTGATGTCAGGGGCTACGTGAAGTTGCCGAATTTATAGAAACGAAGGTAGTGTAGAACTAGAAAGTAGCCCCTTCATTTCACTTCAATGAGGGGACGAGGAAGAGCTCGCGAAGGTCTCACAAAGAAGTGCGATCAATTTGATAAGGTAGAGGATTCCGCGCATACCTCCCCCACCCACACCACCACTAGTGTCACTGCCTTCACCCCCATCTTCGCCCATACCACCTCCACCACCACTGCAAGTCAATATGGAACGCACAATAAATTTGTCGGTGTTCAAGGGAGTGGGAAATCAAGACCCAGACCAGTTTTGGTTCGTGATAAAAGCTGTATGGGAAGTGCAAGGAGTTATGGATGACAATATAAAGAAAGCAACATTGATCAGCGCTTTGCAGGATCGTTCACTGACCTGGTATATTAAGCATTCTAATGACAATTCGAATGCGGTGATCGCAAACATCTGAACTGCGCTAAACAAAGAATTTAGCAGACCGAAGTCAGAGGCGCAATCAATCATTGGGTTCAAGCAGATCACAATGCTACTAGGCAAGACTCCTTGGGAGTTGGATTAGAGACTGAAGTGCACAATTCACGAAGCTAATATGACTTTAAAGGATGGACAACACCACGAATGGTTTGTAGCATCGCTAATGCCGCATTTAAGGAACACAATGTCACAATAGAGGTTAACAACTCAGGCCGAGGCCTTGGAGATCATGATGAGGCTACATGAAACCCCAATACATGATCCTAACTTGGGAGTTCAGCAGATCCACGTGCAATTGAAAAACTTATGCCTTGAGATGTAGAGTCTGAAATAAGATAGGACAGCTTGCCCAGAGGTGCACAATAAGATATGGTGTGTTAAATGTAAGGGTCATGGTCATGACAAGGACCACTACCCAGTGCTTGTGAATTACCTCATGGGAGAAGGACCAATGCTGTTGAGACCAGAGGTACAAGCAAGACCTATCATAATGCCTACTTTGTGGTGCGTGATTTATCAAATAGGAGAAAAACATGCTACGGACAACTAGCATTTGTTGCATAAGTACACGCAGAATTCGCAACATTAGTTCTATAATTTATGTAGGTTAGTACGACACAATGGGAACACTTGTAGAAGTTATGAGTTGATGATTGATAGGGCTCCCACCTACAAAGTTCAGGCTGAAATGCGACCCCTTGACCAAAACGCAGAGATGGTGTGAACCAAATTTCAGGGGCGCGGACGAGGTTGAGGTGGAGGAGGACCTGGAAGAGGTCGCGAACAGATGATATGTTACAATTGTGGAGGGAAAGGACATTATTCCCATGATTGTCGAATCCAACGCATCCATCATGTATGTATTTTACATTATTTGATCATGAGACGAAGGATTGTCCCACATTGATAGCGAGGCTGCGTGACGAGGTAACGCTCCAACCTCCCCCGACTTAGAACTTGCAAATGATGAGATCTAAGCCATGCGAGGAAGACCCTAATCTGAACATTGTGCTTCGAAGTGGAATCATGATAGAGGATGATAAGAGCAAGTAGCCTGAAGATAGTACTTGGGTTCGCAAGGCTTTGACGAAGGAACCAGAGTTTGATTTGGAGTGTGCTAACGAAACTTTCATGGAAGCTAGGAAGAGCTTTGCTAATGCCTCCATTTCTAGAAGAAAAGACAAACTGGAGTCGGAAATGGACCCATCAATGCTCACAATGTTCCTGGAAACATGCATGAAGTTGTTGCATGATAGCGAGGCTGTAAATGGACTACAGGAACTCATAAATAGATGCGCTGGGACAGTGCTACGAGAACTGTGCATAGCCTGGAAGATTGGAAAGCACGCAATGAGGACAGGAAAAGAAATGAGGTGATTGGGGAATATGAGATGGACCAAGTAATTCAGGACCTAGGATTAGACGTGAACGTTCTGCCGAAGCAGACATGGGAGTGCATGGGAAGGCCTACACCACAATGGTCTCCTATCCGACTGCGAATGGCAAACCAACAAAAGATAATTCCTATGGGGAGATTGCAGGGAATCACCATAGATATCGAAGGGGAAAGTGTGCTAGCAGACTTTGAAGTGATAGAGATTGTTGATGACAAAAATCCCTACCCTGCGCCATTAGGAATCGATTCGGACACTAACATGAATGAGGTGATAAACCTAAAGAAGTGCAAGATGATATTTTAGAAAAAGTCCCTACGTGTAGTAGTACCTTTGGACCCTGCAGAAGGATTGCGCTACACGGAGCTAGTGCACAACTATGAAAGTGACGACGACTTCGATTGCATCTATAAGATAACCACGCGAGAGAAATACTGGGTAAATCCCACCATAGATGGACAGATCTCATGGGAGCACGAAAGCTCCTGTACATCAGATTTTGACTATGAAATAGAGCGATGGCAGAACTAGTTAGATGAGGTAACCACACTAAACTGTAACATGATGATGATATCATTGTGCTATGTATCGACAAAAGTAAGGGATCTGCCTACTTATGATGGGTTAAGTGAGGTAGATGCTTTCTTGAGCAGATTTGAAAGTGTGGTGCCAGAACAACAATGCTTTGAGGCTTTGAAATGGGTACTGCGCTCTATGCCCGCAAGGTGGTGGGGTGCACACCAAGGAATCTCTGAGGACTAGCGTGAATGCAGGAGAATGATGCGCATATAGTTTGGGAAGCCTTAAATGTGATTAACAGACAATATTATTAGATGAAACGATCTGCATGTGCATCTGTCCAGATGGATACAAGAATATGCTAAAAAACCTACGTGAATGCACACAGACTTCGCATTAGGATACACAGTCAATAAGCATGTGCAGGTAAGGAAATTGCGCGAATGACCCCTCTGATTGGAACAACAGAGTATGAAAGAACGAGTGTGTAGAAGTTTATCCATGTAGAAGCCTTTAATGAAGTGTGCGAAGTGCTGAACAGGGTATATGACGCGTAGCGGACTAATTGGGACCTCCGCATACCATCGGTTCTATGGGCTTATAGGAGAATGTGCAAGAAACTGATGAAGCATACACCTCTGATGCTGTAGTATGGAGCGAACAATATAATCCCTATACAGTATAAAATGCGTAGTCCACGCATAGCAACGCCGGTAGATATGACGGCTCGTGGAGCCTCAGAAGAAGGGATCATGAAGGTGAACAAAGCAGAATGTTAGGGACTTGAGGAAAAAATCTGACATGGTGATCTTAGGTTCCAAGAACTTATGAAAGAAAGGGTGCGATTAAGGGAGAAAATCACTCTGGTCGAAGCAGAAGTCAAGAAGCTGGAGGATGAAATAAAGAAGGATTTTATTGATAAGAAAACCAGGGTGATAAAACAGAGTGCGAATAATTACCTTGACGAATTTGGGGACTACCACCGAGAGTTGATCACCCTTATGCCTTGGATTGGACCGCATATTACTAAAGGGATCACCCATGGTGGCACGCTATAGATGATAAAGTACGCGACACAACCAGTAACAATAAAAGGTGGATATTTTCCAGGAAAAGTGATGGATGACCAGTTGAAACCCTATACAAGTGGCGCAGCCACCTGACTAGCCATGGGAAGTACAATCTTAGTGCTCCAGGCAATTGAAAGGAGGTACAGGACTATAAACTACTCTACCCAGGAGCTACGCAATGTTGGAGCTGTGCACAGGAGAAAAGTTTCACAAGGTCCACAACCGCACAAGGGGGGCTACGTTGTCACGTGGGTTGGCTGGAAAGTGACCGTTGTAGTCACTATTCACGATGTGATGCTTGACTTGAGACCAAATGGAGTGGGTGACAAGCATTTAAGATGCGCTTTATAGGCGAGATTTGGGAAAATCTACCGCTAAGGGAGCATTAATGAACCGGATTTGGGGGGAATGGTTGAATTCAAATTCAAAAGGAACTATAAATTAAAAAAGGTTGCCCAACAAACAAAACTTCGTCATTTTCAAATTGAGTTGTCGTATTCCCCACATATTCTAAGCCGAGGCTTTTTTGTCTTTTGCAGAGCATTGATTGAGCCCCTGATTGAACGATTGAGAAATTTCTAGATGAGCAAGATGGCAGCGTCTGAAGAAGCTAGGGAAATTGTAAAGATGACCACTAAAGAGGTTGTGTAGTCCCCGACTGTCGAAGATTCCCCTGAAGGAACTGGGATTGTTGCAGAAATCCCTAAATCACTACGCATGTAGAGAATGAAGAAAGATAAAAGGCCAATGATTTCGGTGTGTGTGTCCCCGCGAAACCTGCTGCGCACCAGATTAATGATGGAGAAAAAAGGGAAAGTAGTTAACCTATAAATTGACGAGGAGGAATAAGACTTGGAGGACCTCATAATTGAAGAAGATGATGACAAGGGCATGGAGGAAGCTACCGAGGTTGCACACCCTCCAACAAAGTTGCCCACATATATCCCTCGGCAAAAGGGGAAGGCAAAAGTGCCCAAGGACCTTGACGAGAGCAAGAGATCTCTGAAGACTTCACTCCTCCTAGACGATATCATTTTTTAGGGAACACACTTGGTACTGGTACCACACTTGAAGTTTGAAGATTGGGATCTCACTGACCACAAGAAATTCCCTCACCTAGAGACCGTACAACTCATGAAGCCAAACCAGAACACCGCAACAGGAGTTATAGAATTGGAGCTGTGAAAGTGGTTACATAGAGTTGAAAAGGAAAGGTTGCTAAACCTGCTCTGGGTGCCACATTACCACCGTCCCCTAGTGATTATCTTCATCATCAGGCAGCTTATTTGCCTGGTGCATGGTGGGTGTTTGTGGTTGGAGGAGCCCATCCCCTGTTGGGTTGTGTTATATTCTTTCCATGTAGTTAATAGGGGGTTTGAGGGGTACCCGTAACCCCACTTTATAGGGTCCGAGGTAGCACCCCGGAAAATTTTGATTTTGGACACTATGTTAGGTTGGGTGGACCCAGCTATGGTTTTATGCATGATTTTTGGACATCTTTTTTGTACGCAATGGTTTTTCGGTCCATGGTATTGGATGCAATGGTTTTCGGTCCATGGTATTGGATGCTTTGGCATGTATAAATATGTATTATAAGATTGAAAGGAACATAATGAAAAATCAAGCTGGTAGTCTCATTTTTGGGATCCAGTGAGAAAATGTCTTTGTATATGTGTTTTATGTGTTATGCTCTCGCATTGTTTATTTTTCTATGTTTTAGAATTCGTATGTAGGTAATTTTTGTATAGGGTTAAAACCTACATTTGGTATCAGAGTTGTTTTTGGCTTCAAGGGGACGCCTTCGTTGTTGAGGGGTTTTGCTCGGGCCCATGGTAGACCCTGTTCAGTGTTAGATTTGCAAAATCGATTCTGGTGATGAAAGAATATGGCGAGTGGTGGAAAGATAGAGATCAAGAAATTTAATGGTCAGAGTTTTGAGTTGTGGAAACTCAAGATGGAGGATCCGTTGATGGATAAAGATCAGTGGATTGCGGTAGATCCTGGTACTAAACCAACGGGAGTGATCAATGATGAATGGAAGAAGTTGGACCGAAAGGAAAAGAGCACAATACGATTGTGTGTCTCAGATTTAGTATTGTTGAATGTATCAGGGGAAGCTATGGCAAAGGCTTTGTGGGACAAGTTAGGGACTTTGTACCAATCTAAGACTCTGGTGAATAAACTATTCTTATGGAGAAAGCTATATAACATGAGGATGAAAGATGGAGACTCAGTGACAAAGCATCTGAATGCATTTAATACTGTGGTAAGTCAGTTAGCATCTATTGATATTAAAATTTCAAATGAAGATAAGTGCATTAGTTTGTTGTGTTCTCAACCAGATTTGTGGGATAGTCTGGTTATTGCAATAGGTAGTGATGCAACTGCCTTACATATTGATGAAATAGTCTCATCCTTTGTTGAAGGAGGAGATGAGACAGAAAAATATGGAGAGCCAGAATGGTGATGCCTTGTCTGTACGAGGACGGTCCCAGAACAGAAACAAAAATAAGTCATCAAGTGGGAGATCTAAATCTAGAGGGAGATCTAAATCTCCAGGAAAACCTGTAAAGGTGGTGTACTGGAAATGTGGAAAGGAAGGGTACTTCAAAAGGGACTGTAAATCTAAAGCTCCTGATAAAGGAAAGGGATCTGATGATGCTCCTTTTACAGAGGTGAAAACCACATCAAATGAAGGTGGGGATGTGTACTTGGCTTCTTCAAGTACACATGTAGATCACGAGGCATGGTTGATTGACTTAAGTGCATCCTTTCACTTCACTCCCCATAGAGAGTGTTTTTGCGAGTATGATAAATATGATGGTGGTGATGTCTTCTTGGGGGATGACATGAAGGCTAGAATCATTGATTGTGGAAAATTAAAGTTGAAGTTGCAAGGTTGAAAGGTTAGAACACTTCCGGGTGTTCTACATATTCTTGCATTGGCTAGAAATTTGATTTCTGTAAGCAAGCTAGATGATGCAAGTGTAAAAATAGTGTTCGAGAAGGATACCTGCAAGATGGTTCGGGGAGCACTGGTATTGATGCGGGGAGTTCGGACTAGAATTTTGTACAAGCTGCAAGGTAGCATTGTTGTTGATGGGTGCAACAGTTTTGTGGTTCCTGAAAGTGGAGCAGAAAATCTAGTCGTCTCTGGAGAGAGGACCATGCTGTGTCATCAAAGGCTTGGAGGTATTGGAGAGAAGGGCCTTCGAATACTTCATGGTAAAGGTATGGTAGAAGGTATGAGTAATAACTCTGTGGATTTTGATTTTTGTGAAAATTGTGTATATGGGAAGCACATTTGGGTGAGTTTCCCCTCTGGAAGTAAGAGGGAAAAACAGATATTAGAGCTTGTGCACAGTGATGTGTTTGGACTTGTGAAGGTTCCATCACTAGGTAAGTCTATGTACTATGTATCATTTATAGATGACTTCTCAAGGAATACATGGATATATTTCCTTAAGAAGAAATCTGAAGTCTTTGACAGGTTTAAAGAATTCAAGGCTCTGGTGGAAAACCAGCGAGAGAAGAAGATAAAGGTCCTGAGGATAGATAATGGTTGAGAGTTATGCAGTAAGGATTTGAAGAATTCTGTAAGAATTGTGGTATAGCATGGCAGAAGACTACTCCATATACACCTCATAAAAATGGAGTTGCAAAAAGAATGAATAAGACGTTGATGAAAAGGGCAAGAAGCATGCTCAGTGGTGCCGTGTTAGGACAAGAATTTTGGGTAGAGGTAGTGGATACTGCATGTTACCTGGTCAACAGGTCACCTTCATCAGCGTTGGAGGATAAGACTCCACAAGAGATATGGACTGGTAAGAAACCCTCTCTTTCA
>APFE030458243.1:145270-192824 GCA_000404065.3 Pinus taeda
TAGTCGCCTATCATTAAAGCAAACTATTCATCACTCATACATCCCTTTTATTCATTATCGGGAAACTGGTCCCGTTATCTCCAGTCGGAGCCACCATCCCAAACGGAAAAGGAGCTGTACTAAGGTCCGTACCGGGTGGTTATCCCCCAATGTTGTTGCAGCGATTTTCGAGGCCTCGACATTTCTGGCGCTAGAAGCAGGGCCATCCGCTATGAATGGCGAGTAAGCCAACACCTACAAACTATTCAAAGAGTAATTCACCCTCCACCTCTCCTCGGACATCTCGTTCACATTCTGAATCACCAGTATCCAGACGAGACGAGGAAGGATCAACCAAAACTGCTCAATTACATCATACTTCAGAACACTTAAGTACGGAGTCCCCTGAAGTTCAATCCATCATCCAGAAACTTCAAGGCTTCTCAATTTCGCCTCCTAGATCTGAAGTATCACAAGGCAATCAGACTTCGCAATTTCGTTTACCCCCTCACCTTACTAGACTCCAAAGCGAAATGCTAGGTATCGAACAACCTGAGGTTCCTTTACCCGAAAGGAAAAGGATTAAAAAGACTGCTGAAGGTTCTGGTAGCAAAATATTTTCTCCATCATCTTCCATTTCATCATCCCCTGTGCAAAGTCAAACACCCACTTCACCACTACATATCATTGTTCACCAAGGGACTTCATCTCAAACATCACAATCTTTTCAGTCTGTACTTCTACCTCCCACTCAAGCACTTGGAACACCCAAGGTAATCTCTGGTACTCCTAAAATGGCTCAAAGACCATGGAGAAGTCCTGGTGTAGTCACCATGCCTGCAACTTTACATCTATTACCCGATTACCCCAAAAAATGGCTACCCAAGTTCAATCCAGATGCTGGAACTTCGGCAGAAGAACACATAAACAATTTTATGTTGTCAGTCAATCTAAAGGGAGTCACTGAAGAAGATGTGGTAGTAAGATTATTTCCCTATACACTGCAAGGATCTGCAGGGTCTTGGTATTTTTCCTTGCCCTCTGGATCCATCACAAGTTGGAATATCTTCAAGGAACAATTTCTCACCAAATACGGCGATGACAGATCATTGGCCACACTTGTCCATGACCTTTCCAATTTAAGGATCGAGTCAAGAGAACCCATTAAGGAGTTCAACTCCTGATTCAACAAACTCTTGAACAAAATCCCCACGGATGATAAGCCAAGCGAACAAGTTAGGAGCGAGTGGTATATCACTGCCTTACCCTCAAACATAGCCATATTTGTGGATAGGGCTAAATAGCCTACATTGGCTGAAAACATGAAGGAAGCACTCGCTGCTGTAAGCGCCTTAGAAAAGAAAACTTCCCTGGAAGAATGAAAATAAAAAAAATTGTCCTTTAAGGATGATTCGAAGAAAAAGATCACTAAGGATCCATATGACATGTAGGGAATTCAAAAAGTCCTTAAAACCATGTCGAACGAAATGGTTGATATTAAGAAACAAGTATCAGAGTCGTCAAAAAGGAAACCATATAGAAATTTCAAAAAACCCGAGTCCAAGCCTCCAAATGTCATATCATATGTAGACTCGGATCCTGAGGAAGAAGAAGAGGACGAAACAGTTACACCATCTGAAGAAGAAGAAGAGGAAGTAGTTGAATGTCACAGGATGTGGGACTTTATACTCCCTAATTCCGATACTAAAGCTGAGCAAGAAGCCTTTCCTATCACTACAAGGAGTAAAGCTACTCCCAAAACAGTTCAAGCTAATCCAAAGAAAAGGAGTGCTGGAACCAATTCTGCAAAGGAAAAGGTGCCCGCAAGGAAGCCAGCCGCGACAGTATCTCAGAATCAGCCATCATCCTCCAATATGCCTTCGTCATCTAAGACATTGGTAGTTTCTGATTCGATGGATTATAATATTGTCGATGACATGAAGAAAACTAAGGCGAACATCACAATGTTTGAGCTTAGTAAATTAAAGCATCAACAAAAATTACTCCTCAAAGAACTTAATGCAGTCACTTCTTCACCTCTTCCCAGCACTAAAGCTGCAAGCGACTCAGGACAACCACCTTCTGGTAGAGTTGAGGCAACTGACATAATTCTGATTCGAGATAGATCAAACTCCCATACCCCTCCTTTCCACTTAACTTATGAAATTTACAATCGAAATCTACACAACTGCTTAATTGATTGTGGGGCATCATCTAATATAATGCCTGCTTCAGTTTGCTCTAAACTGAATATAGAACCCGAGAAGTCTTCTATTCATATTGTGCAGTTAGATAGAACTAAGGTTCAAGTTCTAGGGGAAATAAACTCTGTAACGATCAGGTTATCGGCAGATCCACGAATAGTCCAAAGGATTGATATCCTAGTTTCTGATATACCTGAATTATATGGGTTAATTCTAGGCAGGGATTGGTCAGAAAATCTCCATGGGTATATCTCTACCGATTGGTCTCACATGTGGCTTCCCTATAAGGGCAAGCCTAATCAAATAAAGATCGATCGGGAGAAGCATATGACTCACACGGTTACAGAATTTGAACAATAAAATCAACCAGTCGCGTTCAACAACAATATCCTAGGAAATTATTATTCTGAGTCATTTTTCGGCACTTATATTGCCCACCCATCTCCTTTCTCAGTTAACAATTTCGCATCGCAAATTGAAAATTTTTCGTAGACCGACAGGTCTAAATGTGTTAATGTTACTGAGAATTTTGTAAGTAAGATTGTAGATAATTCTTTATTTTGGTCTTTATATTTTGATGGATCCAAGTCTAGTGAAGGATCAGGAGCAGGATGCATTTTGGCTAGCCCGCAAGGAGAAAAAACAATGCTGTCCTGTAGATTAGAGTTTGAATGCACCAATAACACAATTGAGTACGAAGCATTAGTCCAAGGACTATACAAAGCGATTGGCCTCAAAGTCCAATACTTAAAAGTCTTTGGAGATTCTGAAATTATTGTTAAACAGGTAAGGAACACAATTCATTGTCTTTCGAACCATCTTAAACATTATCAATCGCTAGTGCAAGAGCTCACCTCCCATTTTTTAGCATTCAATATTTCTTCCATTCCCAGGTCTCAAAATTCGGCAGCCGACTTGCTAGCCAATGCTTCCAAGCTACTCCCTTCCGAAGACTATAGTCCAGATAGGTTTTCAGTAGAATTACTTTTTAGGCCATCCATTCCTGACAATGTAACCAATTGGAGAGTGTTTAATCATGATGATGACATTTTACAATTTCTCACCTCTGAAAAATCCTATGATAATCAAATCATTGAGGAATACAAACACGACACCCAAATGCGAGATAAACATGAGGAAAACTCGATCCCAAAGAGCGTGGTGAAGCTTGAGGACCTTTACGATATTAAAGACATGTTTAAACCTGTATCTAATACAAAGCTCCAGAGCTCTACCTTAAGGTTTGAATTAATAAACCTCGGCACTAAACAAAATCCTCAAAACATTAATTTAGGATTAGGAATTTCCATAGAGGAAAAGGAAGCATTCATTAGTCTGTTACGAAAGAATAAACATGTTTTCGCTTGGAAATATGACGATCTGAAAACGTATGATACATCCATTATCCAGCTCACTATCCCAATGCTTCCCTAACAGAAACCAGTTCAACAAAAGTTGAGAAAAATACATCCAAAATTAGAGGGTCAAATAAAATCGGAACTCAAAAAACTCTTGAAAGCTAAGATTATTTTTCCTGTACGACACTCAAACTAGGTCTCCAATATGGTACCAGTCAGGAAGAAAAATGGCGACATAAGGATTTGTATTGATTTCAGAAATTTAAATAAAGCAAGTTTAAAGGACAACTTCCCATTACCCACTATGGAGCAAATACTCCAATTAGTGGCAGGCTCAGAGTTAATGTCCTTTTTGGACGGTTTTTCAAGATATAATCAAATATTGGTTCATTCTGATGACCCGCTCAAAACCACATTCAGAACAAAATGGGGAACATATGCATATCAGAAAATGCCTTTCGGACTTATTAATGCAGGAGCCATTTTTCAAAGAGTAATGGATATCACTTTCAAAGGGTTAATTAATAGAACAGTAGTCATCTATTTAGATGACATTACTATATTTTCTAAAGTGAGATCCAATCATTTACAGGATTTGAATCAAATATTTTAGCGCTGTAAAAAATATGGTATTTCTCTAAACCCTAAAAAAAAAAAATTCGCTCTTGATCAAGGCAAGCTCCTAGGCTTTATTGTTTCTAAAGATGGCATTTATATTGATCCAGACAGGATTAAAGAAATCTCTGAAATCCCTTTTCCTCACAATAAGAAATCCATGCATTCATTTTTAGGCCAAATCAGTTTTGTAAAAAGATTCGTTCCAGATTTTTCGCAGATTATTTTACCACTTCAAACTATGATTAAGAAAAATTCAGTCTTTAAATGGGGATCGGCAGAAAAGGAAGCGTTTGAATTAATCAAACAATCAATAATTAATGCCCCCGCTCTAAACACCCCAAATTTTTCTAATCATTTTACATTGTATACCATCGCATCCGATTGCTCTTATGCTGCAGTACTTGCACAGATCAACAATCACAATTTGGAAGCACCTATTTCATTCTATAGTTCAAATCTTCAAGGTGCAGAATTGAACTACTCCGAAGTAGAAAAACAAGCCTTTGTTGTATATAAAGCGGTTAAACATTATAGGCCCTTTCTTTTAAAAGCCCATACAAAAGTTATAGTTCCTTTATCCTGAGTTAGGAAACTATTAATCCAAAGAGAATTGGGAGAAAAAAGGGCAAATTGGGTAACAACACTTTAAGAATATGACCTAGAGATCAAGCCAGCAAAGATTGTTAGAGGTCAAGGTTTTTGTAGGTTATTGGCAGGAGCATCCAACATTCCAGAATCAAGTGATACAGATCAATCTGAAATAATCAACCAGATAAGTATCATTGACTCTGAATCACAGTATGCTGATTGAATATTTTATTTGAAAAATGGATATGCACCTCCCAACCTATCCTACAAAAACAAAAGGGTCATAAGATTGCAAGCAAAAAATTTCACCATTATTGATGATGTGCTTTTTAGGCAAAATTATGATTCAGTTTTATTAAGATGCCTTGAAAAACCTGAAGCACAAAAGGTTTTGCAAGAATTACATGATGGACCAGCAGGAGGCCACTTTGGAGCTGATACAACAGCTCACAAAGTCATCCATGCTGGATATTATTGGCCCACTCTGTTTAGAGATGCTCATGAATATGTAAGGAAATGTCGAAATTGCCAAACTTCAAGTGGAAGACAAAGGAAATCAGCCTTCCCTCTGCAACCGGTCAACATTGAACATCCATTTGAGCAATGGGGATTGGACATTATCGGAGAGATTACCCCAAATTCTTCCAAACAGCATAAGTATATCCTTACTGCTACTAATTACTTTACCAAGTGGGTTGAAGCGATTCCTTTAAAGACAACAAACTCTGAAGCCATTATTGAATTTATAGATCAATTCATCATTACCAGGTTTGTTGTCCCAAATGCTCTTGTTTTTGATAATGCATCTTACTTTTCAGGCAATGCTATGTTTGATTTCGCAATCAAAAGAGGATTCAAACTCAAATATTCTGCTAACTATTATCCTCAGGGGAATGGTTTGGCCGAATCCACAAACAAAAATCTTATTAAAATTATCAAGCGAACTATCGAACAGAATCATAAGAACTGACACAAATCTTTAATATTTTCATTATGGGCAGATATGATAACACAAAAAGCTTCTATAGGATCTTCTCCCTTTAAACTTGTTTATGGAAAAGAAGCAGTACTACCAACAAATCTCATCCTTCCTTCTCTAGCCCTAGTTCAATTTATTGAAGAAAGCCCTTCTTCTTCTTTACAGCTTAGACATGACCAGATTCTAAAATTAGAAGAAGAAAGAGAAAAAGCCAAAATCATTCATGCGAAACATCAGCAGATCATCAAGTCATCATTTGATTCAATTTCATCTGGTTCCAAACAATTTCAAGTCGGTGATTTAGTCCTGAAATGGGACAAAGCCTATGAAGATAAGGGAAAACACACCAAGTTTCAGAAGATGTGGCTTGGACCATTTCAGATTTGTGAAAAGATAGGCCATTCAACCTTCATATTACAAGATTTATCAGGGCTGAGAGAATCTCTCCCTGTCAATGGTCTCATCTTAAAGAAATTCTTCACTTGAGGAGGTAACCCCTTCTCCTTTTAATAGTATTTTTGTAGATTATAGGAGAATTAGGAAATAAAGTTGTAAGGTATCTTCGTTTGACCTTTGCTGTATTCAAAGAGTTTCTCAAAACAAGCAGTGCGATATTTACTTTTAAATAAATAGAAGTCTTAAACAAAAGGAATGATTTCTAGGAAATTAGATATAATTGCATTCCGAAACTACACTACAATCCTAGTGAACCCCTCTCGAAGTTTATAAATATTGTAAATCTTTTTAGATTTTTCAAATTGGTCACAAAAAGGTTATCAATATTAAAATAGGAGCTAATCCAAATTCAGCATCTCCAACTCTTACCTTGTCATCCATCCTCTCTTAAGGAGGAAATTGTCTATCCCACTTACCCAAGTTTGTGATTATTCAGAGTGTAATTCCAAGAATACTGGATACAAAAGATAAGAGGTCTTATTACAAGCCTGCTTACCATGTTCATAGGGAAATAATTTAGCCGACATTACCAATACTGCATACCAAAACAGGGTAATGGCTTCAATTGTAAGACAATGGGTCTCATCACGAGCCAGCTTGTTCAGTTAGATTACTACCAGTGAATGGCATTGTCACTTAGCTCGCCACCAAACCAGGGCAATGGCTTTTTATCTTACAAAATAAAAGAAAAAAAAAATGTGAAAAAACATGTTTTGAATTCATTTTGTTAATCATACTCTAAGGTGAATGGGACAATAGACAATGATATGGTTAAAAGGTATCCCTACCGAGACTATGAACGTTTTCTGGCAGCAGAGGCTCTACCTATGATGAAGGAGTTAATTTTAATAGCTGAATTGGAAAGGTTTTCTGTTTTATCAATATCAACCAATAGAGGCCAATTTAAAATCTAGGATGTATCTATTTTTAACAAAAGAGAGAATTAGCAAAGAAAGTTTTACCTTGTTTGGAATGCAACTATACCTAGTTATATTAGAATTTTTCCCTTTTAAAAAAAAATTCTATTTTGAAAAAGTTTAAGTATTTCCATATTTTTCAGAGATAACTGTTTCTTCCAGCAAATCGCCAATTGTTGTGCCCTACAACAACCCCCCATTTCATATCAATATTATCTCAAAAAACATAATATGAAATGGGTCCCTTTTTAAATTTTTGTTTTTTAATTGGTATCAATTTGAGTTCTATTTCGAAAAGGCCTCTTCAATAAAGCCAATCGAAAAACCTTAACGTAAAAAAATTAATCTTTTATCATTACGATAAAGCGATCGCAAGATCGCATATCGCAATGACAAAAGAAACACAACTTGAGGACATATTGGTTTCCCCCTTTGCGAAATCGCTATCGGATATCAGCAATAAAGGAAATAATGAAAATGAAACCCCTTTGCTCCGACACGATGCTATATTGCTATTGGATATCGATGGTGACAAATGAACACAACTAAAAGCTATCTCGCGCCGATGCAATGCGATATCGGCGATCAGCAACCTGCGATAATGCCTAAACGCAAATAAGCTCCCTCTCGCCTCGATGCGATGCGACATCACTATCGGCGATCGGCGATTCACCATGCCCACATTCTAAACTACCCCACTCGCTACTCCCGACGCGATGCGATATCGCTATCGGCGATCAGAGATTCCAAATGGAACCGAAGCAATGACTTAGGATTTTCCCGACGCCCGATTGCGAAAAGGGTAAAAGCGCAGTTTTCAAAGTAAAATCATAAAGGAAGTTTAATATGATTTATTCGTAATTAAGGCCATATCTTTTGAAAATCCGCTCATCCACGTTCAACCGCCAAATCGCCCAAGGCATGCTTCAAATAAATCATTCGGCCATTAACCGAAGCGACTGGTATTAATGAGATTGACAGGCCTTAATGGCCATTTAATGAAAATAGCAAGCTTGCGATCTATTCATAGATTTGATCCGAAAGCTGTTTTAAGTCAATCGATCACCATGAATGCATCTAAATATATATACCTCAGTCTATTCAATTCATGTTATTGTTGCCTGTATTACGCCTATCTTTCGCTCTGTGCAGGATTCTTCCGCAGAGACAGATTTGAGTGGAATGGGAAAGAAGTCCAAAAATACTACAATGCCTACCGCTTCGCCAGCCGCAAGGCAGTCTGTTGCTGATTCAGGTAGTAAAAAGAAAGGGCTTATATCAGATACTACGTGCCTGGGACTTACCAGAGCCACTTGGCAAGGAACTTATAATTTGATTGAAGCCGAAGAGCCAAAGGTGACCGGGATACAATTCTCATGCGATAGTACTAGAAAATCTGAGGCCAATCTAAAAGACTTGGCCAATTCCTTTCTTCACAGAATAGCGACCCGAGAGCAAATTCTCCCATATACAGATGTGGTGAGGTGGGCAATCCAAGAGATCCCAATTACCGACAGAATGTTCAACACTGCAGATGGGAGGATTTTCGGTTCTTTCCGAGCCGCAGATCTAACGAAAATGTATCACCTACCGGGAGAAGAGAAAAAGTATAACACAGCATTTCTGGAGAAGTTCCGAGTAGAGAACGAAACCAAGTCCAAATCAATTTGAGGCTGGAGACAAAATCTAGCAAAGCACAAGCATGAATACTCGGGTAAGTACTCAGTCGACTCTCTATGTTCTCCTTACTACTATGCTGGAATTATGTTATGTAGACTATGGGGATTACATGACTCCGCCAATTTTACCATAGAAATGGTCCCCTTAATGGAAGCGGCATGTAGTGGCGAGATTATGGATTGGGCAGATATATTATCCGACAAGTTAGCCAAGGCCATTCTTAATTTGAGATTTAATTTTCGCGTCACAGAGAGGTTCATTCCGCCATTATTACAGTGCCTATGTGTTGGATGTTTTATGTTTTAATTCTGAGTTTCCTATGCTCGGATGGAGGTGGACGTCGAAAGACCCCACACCCATCCACATATATCATCAAAAGTTGTGGAAGACTAACTACAAACACCACCTATATCAAATCTGCAATGGTTTCATGTTGCCGATTCATTACTCCATTTTTGATAAACCTGCCCCGAAGATTTTTGAACAAGCAGGGGTGGATTTAACCGCAGTAGCAAGTTGGTTCGGAGAAGAGAAATTCACCTACATTAGATTTTTTGGCAGTCAGGCCAGGTCCCATGTGCTCCCACTATACATCCCTGATAAGTTACTTGCCAGAGAAGTAGCTTATCAAATCAATGCCGATGGGGTTACTCAGACCCTAAAAAAGGCAAAAAAGCATGTCTGGCCCTCCTTTCCCCTGCGAATTGGAATTTACACTCTGCATGATATCAAACACGCAAAGAAGGAAGCTGGGAAGATAAATTTGCTGACTCTAGCCACTCTGCCAAGCAGGCAGTATGATCCAAGGAAAATCGCTTACAATGCACTCGACCAGGCCAAATTGGCCAAGGTCGAGCACAAAGAAGACAGATTCGAGGATTTTTTTGCATCGGCCGAGTCGCTATATCAAGTTAAATCGCTTTCCAGAAATGTATACAACGATGAGGGACTAGCCGAATTTAACAGAATTAGAGAACAGAGGTTGCAAAATTTGCCTTTAGACCTGTTAGCGACTACTCCAACAACGACAAAATCAAGCAAGCCTGAGTAGCGAAGTAATATGCCACCTCCTACTACATCAAAGAAGCAAGAGGAAGTGCATAATCAGAGGAAGGAAGAAACCCAGGAAAATGTGCAGCGACAGGATGAAACCCAGGTGAAAACTCAAGAAGAGAGGAGCTCTAAAATTAATGATGATACAGAAATTGATCCGAATTTGCTCCAGCAATGGTAGCAATTCAATTCGATCATCGGCAACCTAGAGTGCTCGAAATATGATGAGGTTTCTAAAGAGGGCGACACACAAGAAGCGACATCAAAACAGGTTTCGGGCGAAACCAGGGACCCACCCAAATCAAAAGAAATAGAAATAATTCCTGAGGATCCATCGGGCGAAATCATTTTTCAAATAGAAGAGATTCCCCCTTTGGATGTATTTTACAGCCCTAAGCATAAAGCTATTGTAAAGTGACAGAGGAAAAGGAGAAGGGTTGATCAACCTTCTCTATTCCCTGAATTAACAGTGACGGGCAATGTTGTGTGGAAAGAGGAATTTGACCCCTCTGATGACTTAACCAAGCTATCGCAATACGCTAGAGCATATTCGGTGGTGACCATTGATAAAGCATCAGAGGTGAGCAGTTTATTGAAAGCAAAATATCAAGAAATCTTTTCGCTACAGGCGCAATTATCGGAAGTTCAGCAAAAGGCAGAACAGGCGGAGCAGGAATTGCTAGTACAGCAGCAGAACAATTATCAGCTGACTAAGTAATTACAAGAGGAGAAACAGAGGATTGACGAGAGTTCAATCCAAAGGCAAAAGGGACTATCGGCAGCATTAGAGCAATTAAGAATATCGACTGAGGGAACGATAAAAGCTAAAGATGAGCAAATCGCTCAATTGCCAACTCAAATTGAGCAAATGAAAAGGCTCCCTCAGGTAGATGAATTCAAAGCAGATGCACTTCAATTAAATAAGGAATTAATTAATAAGGTTAAGCTCCTGTGTCAGCAAATTACACAGGCAGAACCATTGTGCGAGTTAGTAGCATTCATAAGCAAAAAGGTAGAAAAGGCAAGGACCGATTTGCATCAGGCCAAAGAAACACTGACAAGTTTTCTAGAATGGCAAGATTCCGATCAAGCCCAGGCGACTAATCTACCAAGAATTCTAGAATTGCATAAAGAAATACTATTCACAGAATGGCAATCACAGTTAATGAAGGCAGAAAGAGCGATTTTTAGATGCAAAGCAACCACTGGTAATTTGGTTGAATTAGTAAATAATACGCTTTATTTGTCTAATATGATTTCCCAATGTACTCCAGGCCAATTAACAGTGACAAAGATGTTGGAGTATTCATGCTACTCGGAGTTGGAGAAAAATGGAAGATTAATCGCGGGGATCAACAGTTTAACATGGGATGCCTATTGGTTCTTCTTAGTGAAACCATACAGCCAAAGAGCCGCCTTAAAATGCCTTACAGATGCTATCGGGTATATCATACTCGACATTCAGGATGCCACCTTTGCTGCCCAATTCATCTTGCGCCTCAACAGACCACCAGAAGTGGAGCCGATGCTTGCGATAAGCCAGCTCAGGTTTAAAGGCAAACAACTTGAGTCATGACTCACATCGCCAACTGCCAGATCGCCCCAAGGAAATAGATCGCATTTACTGATGCCAATTTAGTAGGATTTTGTTTCATATATTTTTTAGCTTAGTAGTATTTATAGACCCTTTCATGCATTTAGAAATGGTCGTAAAGTTTTGTGTATGACTTAAACCCTGAAGTTGCACTATTGTACTTCAGGGATATTCTTTTATGAAACTGGACCAATTATTCCGAGCTTAATGAGGAAGGTTTTTATGCAAATGTGCACTGTTGTCTTTGTTTAAAAACATTTCTGTGTTGAAGGAAGAATTGTGAATAGCGATTGATATCTGGGATTGACTAGCAGCTCACATGGTACTATTATTTGCATCTGTACTCATTCCTGTTATATTAATTGTTATTGAAATGCTCTTGCTATTATCGCTTATATATATATGTTCTTTTCACAACATCCTTTATGCATACCACTATTGGTTGTTTATAGCATGCTTATCTTTCAATCGTATATATGTATCGATGATATAAATAGTGAATGCAGTAATTTGTATTAATCGCTTCATTTTGACTATTCATATGGAGTAATCTTTGAATGATTGAATATCTCATGTTTATTTTACAGAGTCATCTATATGCCTGTTAGATAGATAAGGATTATTTAACACTGCATTCTGAATGAATAAGTTGTTCCCGGGATTAGTATTAGTTTCCCTATTTTTGCCAATAGAATAAGCTAGTCGCCTATCATCAAAAGAAAACTATTCATCACCCATCCATCCCTTTTATTCATTATTGGGAAACTGGTCCCGTTATCTCCAGTCGGAGCCACCATCCCAAACAGAAAAGGAGCTGTACTAAGGTCCGGACCGGGTGGTTATCCCCCAATGTTGTTGCAGGGATTTTCGAGGCATCAATAGAAACCTAGCTCAAATAAAACCAAATCAATTTAGAATAATGGTGATCATGTTTGACTATTTAATATAAATATTATCACACACCTTTTAATAAAATAAATGTGTTCTCATAAAGAATTCCATAAACACCAAATACAATTTAGTATTTAAAAAATTATCTTGTACTATGTTTCTCATATATTATTTAGTTAACCAAACTCAAATAAGACCAAATCAATTCAATTTAGGATAGTGGTGATGATGTTTGACTATTTAATATAAATATTAGGACACACTTTTCAATAAAATAAATGTGATCTCATAAAAAAAAATAAAAAATTCGTTCAATACCAAATACAATTTAGTATTAAAAATTATTTTATGCTATGTTTTAAAGATATATAAAAAACATAATAACCCAATTAGTTTTAAGATATTTATTATATATAAATTTTAATTTATAATGATAATTGTAAAAAAAATATATTTGAATTTATCATTTTTAAAAATATTTGAAATTTAATCTATTTCAAAAATAAATGATTTTATAACTCTTAAAAAGGAAAATAATTGTTGAATTTAAGCTTTTGTGATTCATATGAAGTTTTTGAGAAGATTTTTTGGGTGGAGATCACATTATAATACTTTTGTCCATGCGTAAGTATGGTTCATTGTCAGGACAAGTTGAAGAATCAAATCATGGTTGCATGTCAGCACAAGTTGAAGAATCAAATCATGGCTACATGTTAAATAGGGAGAGCAGATCTTCCAACAGCTATGATGGAGGAATCTCTACATCTCTTGAGAAACGCCAGATTTGATTTCAACTTCGAAACCTGCAAGCGTGCCTGTTCAAAATGATGAACCTTAGTCGCTATGGCTCTTCCATGCAGGTATTCAATTGTTGAATTTAAGCCTCTATGATCCATATCAAGCTTTTGAGTATATTTTTTTAGTCGAGATCACATTATAATATTTTTGTTGACGCCTTTCCAACCAATGAGTGTGGTTCATCATGAGGACAAGTTGAAGAATGAGATCATGACTGCAACTTAAATAGGGAGAGCAGATTTTCCAATAGCTATGATGGAGACACTGCATCTCTTGAGAAACGCAAGATTTGATTTCAACTTAGAAACCTACAATCGTGACCATTCAAAATCATGAACCTTAGTCGCTATGGCTCTTCCGTGCCAGGATTCAATTGCTGAATTTAAACTTTTGTTATCCATATCAAAATGATAAACCTTAATGGCAATGATTCTTCCGTGCAGGAAAATAATTTTTTATAATTATATATAATTTTAATATTTTAATTGGTAATAAAATATACACATTTTGAAATTAGAAATATTAAATATCCCTAAATTCAAAACTGAACATTTTATAAAAAAACATTTCCAAATTTAACTAATTAATAAAAATTCTATAATAATATAAAATGACGGATTTTTAATACCGAGCATAATAATAAAAAAACATCAAAATCATGTTACATGGCCCACCGTTATTACAACATTCTACGCGGAGTTGTATTCATACACGGTTTTCGGATCCCTAGATGTGCCGCGGCCCGCACGTGAGATTGCGGAGCTGTAGACGTAGACGACGCCGCCCAAACACCCAAAATACCGGATTCATTACAGAGGGACAATAAATATGGTTCTTTCACCAAAACGCCTTTCCGTTCAAATTCAACGTAAATATTTGTTACAGGAATGAATCAAAACCTAAACCGAGGCCAACAAACTCCGCTTTTGATTTCTCAAAATTGGTTCTCAGTAGTTTCACGTTGGTGCATCGTATCATTTTCTATAAGCGCTCATCTTCCTCAAATTCTATCAAATTTCTGATCATTCGGATCTGTATTCAACTGCCTTTCAGGTGTCGGTGAAGTTTCATTGCAGAAGCAACATCAGCGATTTGCAGGTAATTGATCTTGATTCTTACCACCTTTTTTTTTTTAAACGAGTTGGCTTACAGTGTAATTTATAGGGCATTTTCTGCCTCCGGGCACTAATGAAATTTTACTAGAAGCACTTATAAAAGTTTAATGGAATCAAACTTTCAGCATTTTAGTTGAACTTCTCAGGATTATCATGCCTATAGTAATTAGTTCAGATTATTGACATTCAGTTGTTTTATATTTTTATTTTGGTTGAGTCTTTCCCATCATCTATAATCTATCCACTAGTGGAATGCTATCATAAGGAGGTTGTTTGGCTGATTCCAAGATATTCCCCGAATCTGTAATGGGGATAAGGATGTTTGTGTCATTGGATGATATAACGATAATCTACCCCATTTTTCTCTTGGATGATATAATGATAATCTACCCACTAGTCGAATGCTGTCATGGGGTAGTTGTTTAATTCTCCAAAAACAGCTTCTCCTTAACCCTGCCATGAAGCCCATAAGATTTGAACTTAAAACTTGATACAAACTAAACCCATTCAAATCAACCCATCTACACTTTATAAGTACATTTATTACTTTTATTAAATTTTTTATAATCAAATTAAATTCAAAACCAAAACTGAAATGAAAGAAATATTTTAAAGTTAGTGTGAAGCTGAAATTTTTTCTTTTACTGTAAATGGCAGGGGACATTATGGCAGAAGATTACAACAAAAGGGTTGATAAGGGTAAGATTGTGGATAGTGACATTGCAAAAGGTCCTGGCCATGAATATTTGGGTTCTGATGGTAAGAGTAGACTTGCGGCTGTTAAAAATAAACTTTCTGGGTTGATATTTATGTGCAACTCTGTCACAATCGACGATTGTTTCCAACATAAAGTGTTTGGAATGCCATCATCCAGGAGGGACCTTATACAAAAGGTTTATCCTGGAATGAAGCTATTCTTGTTTGACATTGACACAAGATTAATGCATGGCATTTATGAAGCTTCATCCCTGGGTGGGAATGAGCTAGTACCCAATGCTTTCAGACGATCCAAGAAGCCATTTCCTGCTCAGGTTTGGGTCCATCTAATCCTCTTTGTTACCCCTGTTCAGTTTTGTACGGAGGATATATCTTGAGACTTGCACATATAAATAATGTCCGTGTACTTTTTGTTGCAGGTTCGCTTTCGTTATCATAGCAATCGTGAGCCGCTGCCTGAGGACATATTCATGATAGCCATTAAAGATAATTATGTTGCAAGAAACAAATTCAAGCTCGAACTGAATGCAGAGCAGGTGAGTCTTGATTCATTTGTAAAACTAATTGCACACCATAAATTTGTTTGCATTATGATAAATACATATATAAATACATTAAATATTGGTTTTTTGATTCATGTGTAAAATTAATTTCACACTATAAACTTGTTTTCATATTAAATATTAGTTTAAGATAAAAATATCATATTAACCACACAATTAGTATGTTGACAGAATATCTCAACAATATACTTAAATAAGATTTAAGATCTCTTTTAGATGTAACAAATTTCTAAAGAAAACAAATCGCTTTATCACAAGATAAGTAAGAGTAAATTACTTCAACATCCTCTTTTAACTAGTACTTGTCTAGATCTCTGTCAAGTAAGGTCTTTATCAGGGTCTTTTAATCATTTTGATCTCTGTCAAGTAAGGTTTTTATCAGGGTCTTTTAATCATTTTGAAATCTTCTAGGCTACTAATTCTATCAAGCTGTCTCATAACCCAAACTGGATTCCCAAGTTCTACTCTAGAATCACGAATCTCCCAAATTCAATTAATGAACAACATCTCAAACTGTCTCATAGCTTCACCAAAAAATCACTCTCACTTCTTCAACAAATGAGGAATCCTTTCCTAAATCCACATTCTACTCCAGAATCACGAATCTCCCAAATTCAATTAATGAACAAAATCTCAAACTGTCTCATAGCTTCACCAAAAAATCACTCTCATTTCTTCAACAAATGAGGAATCCTTTCCTAAATCCACAATTTGGAATGGACAACTATTCTTGCTGAGCTTTTACCCGCACTAATAGCTTGAGACGATTAAACCAATTTGCCGACCTCCTTTTATAAATAGTTTGAGACCATTAAACCAATTTGCTGAACTCTTTGGTATTGTAGACTTGGCTTGAAACTCGTGGCTAGACACTGAAAGGGCCATGATAATGTAATTTCCGCTGCTGTTGATTTCACATTACCATATCTTTTCCTTCTCCTTAATAGCATTCGATGGTGAGAAGCTTTCATTGAGATTGGACACACCACCACGGTCCAACATTGACCAATACTCAATACAATACGTGTGAAGGCCACATGCAGGATCCAGGCAAATCATTCTTTCTAATTCATGCACAGCTCTGTCCCATGCTTAGGCTGCAACAACTACCCAAAATGCTGCTCCACCATGGCTTCCACTGTGCTGAACAGAGTCCCACCATGGCTTCCACTGTGCTGAACAGAGTCAATTTCATCGGATTCATGCTGCCTTCCGTATACGTGTCTTGGCATAGATTCCTTATACGCCAGATCATGGGGAATAACAATGCAATAACAAAGACTGATCTCATCGTCCTGCGAAGAGATATCGCCACCGCATCATTTAACACTGATTCTCCCAATGCCAAAGCATGGAGGAAGCATGGAGGTCATCGTTGGCTATTTTGTTGGAAGAATCACCTTGCTTTTATAGAATCTCTAATTTTCACTCTGGGGATCCTAGTTATTGGCTTGTAATGTTTACCAATACTTGCGCCAATACTTGCGGGTTTTGGTGTAACTACAAACCTCCACATGGTATCAGATCTTGGACCCAGGTTCGATACGGAGCTGCATTTGAGGGGGGGCGTTGGAAGAATCACCGCACCTCTATAGAATCCGTATTTTCCACCCTGGGGATCCTAGTTACTGGCTTGTAATGTTTACCAACACCTACGGGTTTTGGTGTGTAACGACAAACCTCCACATGGTATCAGAGCTTGGACCCTTTAAAGAGGGTGTTGGAAGAATCACCGCACCTCTATAGAATCCGTAATTTCCATCTTGAAAATCCTAGTTACTGGCTTGTAAAGTTTACCAATCCCTGCACCAATACCTACGAGTTTTGGTGTAACGACAAACCTCCACATACTTGTCTTTCTATTGCGACGTCCATCTAAAAACACCCTCCTCTGCTTTACTTGAACAATGATAAGCTCAGTGCATCCGTGCAAACAACTTCCATACGATGATGCAGTGTGGGTTAGACGCAAAAGTGCATATAAATGCAACCCTTTTGTTTCAGGGACAACAAAATCAAATTAAAAGAAAAAGAAATACACATTATTACGAAACTCAAAACAAATATATGTATTCTCTTTTTTTCCTGAGCTTAGGAGGGGCCGAAGATCCAGGTTTTACCGGCTCTGATATCAATTTGTGAAACTAATTGTAGACGGTTGTTTCTATTATGATAAACATATATATAAATACATTAAATATGGGTCTAGAAGGAAATATTATTTTAATTATAATTAGTATTTCTAAAAAATATCCTAACCAAGTATTTAAATAAAATCTATGGAATTTATGGTATCTCTTAAATATAAGAATTTTTTAAACAAAGTAAATCACTGATAAGTAATATGAAAAAAAGCCTCACTTATTTGTCCATAGTGTAAGAAGATATGAGCAATATAAAAACTCTGCGCTTATACATGACATAGTATTAATAGTGCCCATGCCCACCAGATTCCCAAATATACTGAGAATCAACGATGGAAATAAAAATACCCATATAAAAACAAGTCTCATACTGAAGCCTCTAAAATTTCGGTGTCTAGAATCAATTTAGACAAAATCCTACCAATATTCTTTCCCTAAATAAATAAAAATTAATTACTCCAAGTGATTCTTTGATTCTCATCCTATAACATGATAAATTGTTACCTGATCTTTTTGATGTGATCAGTCACGGTGTGTTGCATTTCGTATTTGATGTGTAGGTAAACCATCTTTGTCGGCTATTTCTTTCAGCTGATGGCAGCAAACCGTTAAGAGATGAGATATATCCGAAGCAACGTAACATAAATGAATATGGGAGTGAATTAGATGAATATAATTTAGCACCGAGGGATCCAGTGCTTGCGAGAGATGATTTCATGGCTGATTCGCACTACCGATTTGATCGACAATTTGATGCTTATCAACGGAGAATGGATAAGAATATAATGCACCACAGCATGGATGGAATTGTTGTGATGAAGCCACGGATTGATTATGCGGAGGATTATATGCATAGGGCCCCCCTGCGGAGAGATGAATTGCCAACTGGGGGTGGTCATATTGTGGGCACATCAACCCATCTATCAAATGGTGAGCCTGCTCTGCAATATGAATAGTAAATAATGGAAGTGACTATGGATATTGGTTTTGAATAGGGAATCATGGCAGTGACTGTGGATTATGGTTTGGCTTTTCACATTTTTATTGACTTGAGAAGGTATCCTGTTGAGTGCGAGTGGTGTTTTGGACGTTAACGTTGAAAATTTTAGGTATTACGAATATTTAGGTTATTAAAAGTGATTTTGGAGATGAGACTTTCAAGTTTGCTGTGGGCAATTTGTCTGCTCTTAAAGTAACAAACTGTTCTTGTTTTGGTAAGTAGACATAACATTTACTATTTTCCTTTTATATGTGTCGAATTATAAGCCATAAGCATGTCTAAATTACTGTGCATGGTTTTTATATTGTGAATAAAATGCACATGTATTTATTATGTGAAAATAATATTTTCACGTTAATAATTTTGTATTTGAGAGCTAAATGTGCATCTCTATAAGTGTTGTTTGCATTCTCTGTAAGTGTGATGTTGGTTACCGAGAAACACAACGTCACCTTCTAAATTCTGGTATGACAGATTGTAAGTTGGCTGTGCTGGTTGCTCGCCAGCCACTAACTAAATTCTGGTATGACAGATTGTAAGTTGGCTATGCTGGTTGCTCCCCAGCCACTAAATCTGTGAGAGTGCTTTTCTTTGGAACCGATCTTATTTTGTGATGGAAAAATCAAATTTACAACCATATAAATGTTTGCTTGAGATTTTGAAATGGCTTTGTTCTCTTAAATCGGTTTTTTTTTATTATGCATAAGATTTGTTTCAACAGTATGTCTAGTTTAAAGTGCAATATCATCTTACCTGTGAATTATATTGTCATAGTTTTGTATTAACGTTAGAAAGTCTTTTAGCATATTTTGTAACACAGTTCTACTTATAGATTTGTTTCAACAATATGTCTAGTTTAAAGTGCAATATCATCTTACCTGTGAATTATATTGTCATAGTTTTGTATTAACGTTAGAAATTCTTTTAGCATATTTTGTAACGCAGTTCTAGTTACAGATGTTGGTATCCGAAAAAGAGCCCGAGGAAGAGGGAACGATTGAGTTGTAGTGGTAGAGTTCAGATACCACTGATAAAAAAAGAAAATATGGTATCATGTATCAATCATAGTTTTCAAGTTACAAAGCCAAATTTTATGATATCATTCATCAATTATAGTTATCAAATTAGAAAGTCAAATTTTATAGTTTTTAAGTTAGAGAGCCAAATTCTATAGTTTTCAAGTTAGAAAGCTAAATTCTATGATATCATGCATAACTCATAGTTATCAAGTTAGAAAGCCAAATTCTAGTTACAGATGTTCATATCTGGAAAAGAGCCCGAGAGAATGATTGAGTTGTAGTGGTAGAGTTCAAGTACCACTTATAAAAAGAAAATATGGTATCACAGTTCTAGTTACAGATGTTGGTATCCGGAGAAGAGCCCGAGGGAACAATTGAGTTGTAATGGTAGAGTTCAAATACCAGTGATAAAAAAATATGGTATTCAAGTTAGAAAGAGAAATTCTATAGTTTTCAAGTTAGAAAGCATCAGTCATAGTTATCGAGTTAAAAAGGGAAATTCTATAGTTTTCAAGTTAGAGAGCGAAATTCTATGATATCATGCATCAATCATAGTTATCTAGTTAGAAAGCCAAAGTCTATAGTTTTCAAGTTAGAAAGTGAAATTCTATAATATCATGCATCAATCATAGTTATCAAGTTAGAAAGCCAAATTCTATAGGATAGTACGATAAATATTTGGATGAAGAACTCTTAATTCTGTAAATATAACATTTGGATATATATTTTCTTTCATATGATATTAATATCTTTTTATTTATTTATTTATTTTAAATATAATAATTTTAGACACAATTAAAAATAAATAAATAACATTATTATCATTTTTTAAAAAACTTCTTTTTTTTTCAAAACTAAACTAAATTGGTTAATCCTCTTTAAAAAATTAATCAAATTTAACTAATTCTTTCTTTCTCTTCAACTTTCCAACACACTTTAAATCAAGAGTGAAATTAAAAAATAATATTTTAGATGGTGGAGGAATAACCTGTTATAGAGTTTAATAACCCAACATTTCAGACTGCAAATGAGTCCATCCTCAGCAGGGAAAATTTTAAGAACACCCCCTAAATTTATAAGTATAATAAATGGGCGAATCTTCATGGTATATAGGAAAAATGGAAGGCGATTTTATCAATAATATAAGATGTATATATAATTTTTTGGTGAATCTCTCAACAGTCATGGCGAATATTTTACTCAATAAATCAGTCTTGGTATTACCATGGGTTATCATAAGTTTAATTCCCCCATTTAAATAGCCTACATTCTAGGTGAATACCATGGGTCAATACCATGTGCCATTTTGGTGAATACCATGGGTCAATACCATGTGCCATTTTTATTTTTATTAATACTATATTAGGGTTAATAATGTTTTTTGCATGGTATTAATAACAATCTAGTCCATGGTATTTGTCCCATATTATTTTGCCCATAGGTTTTACCTAAATATAACACATTTTTGAGTGTTCGTAAATATAAGGTGACTTATGAGTAAATATAAAAAAATGTTTTATTTGTTTACTATACCTCTCATTTATTTGTATTTTTATTAATTTACCATACCTCTTTTACAAATATGGTATTTGGCCCATAGGATTAACTTAAATAAAACCTCTTTCTTGAGCCTACATAAATACAACGAGGGTTATGGACTAAATATAAAAAGAGGTTTTATTTATTTACCATACGTCTAGTTTATTTATATTTTTATTGATTTACCATACCTTTTGAGTAAGTATAAAAGGACGTTTTATTTATTTACCATATCTCCACTTTAATTATATTTTTATTTGTTTACACCCTTGCATGTATATAAGGTGACTTATGGAGTAAATATAAAAAATGTTTTATTTATTTACCATACTTTTCATTTATTTATATTTTTATTAATTCACCATACCTCTTTTATAAATATGGTATTTGGCCCATAGGATTCACTTAAATAAAACCTATTCTTGAAAATGGGCGAATGGATTCACTTAAATAAAACCTATTCTTGAAAATGGGCGAATGGAAGGTTCTAACTCCTAATTTCAAGGGCTAAACTTACCTTTTTTACCCTCTCCCTTAATAAAAGGTGGGCTATTTGAGGTGATTTGTAAAAATGTACTATGATACAAAATATTCGCCCACTAAAAATTTAAAACCCCTTAATTTCGCCAAAGGGCGAACATTCGCCCCTAAAATTTTCTATGATCCTCAGGAGATACTTAAATAGATTTTTTAATCTATTGACGTATCCCTTCAGGATGGACTCACTTAACAGTCCCAAACATTAGATTATTAACTAAACTCTCCTCACCTGTATAAACTCATTATTTATAAATACTATTTTCTCATTTTACAATTACTTTTCCATTCCTTTTTTTTCAGGTATTTCCATTAGCATCTTATGCCCACGGAAACAACAAACCTCTCCTATGACTATATCTACGAAATAACAAACTTTTAGGATAAAATAAAAACCATGGATTTTAAAACTGGATCGAATTTTACTGAATTTGCCTTGACTTGAGTGAATAGTTTACACACGTTATTAAGAATATAGCTTTGTGTGTTGAAAAATTTTAATTATTCATTATAATAAAACTGATCGAATTTACCCTAATTCGAGTAAATTTGGTAATTATAATATCGTTACCCATATTATTAAAAATATAACCTTAACCTTGTGCATACAAAGTCTAAATACCATAATAAATATTATGATAATTAATATTTGCATGCATATCTACCCATCCTTCCTTAAGCTGCTACATAGTAGTAGAGTGAATATTGATTACATTTTAAATATCACCAACAAAATCATAAATGCCATTGACAAAGTCTATCACTACCAAAACATAGTGCTTAAAGGCTACTTCTATTGGTATCCACACTGCTTAAAATAGAATATAACTAAATACCGAGTAAGCGTATATACATCATTTGATTACTATATTATCGTTATTAATCCAGCTACGCATATCCACGCTCGCGCAGTAGCTCAATGTTACTGCGTAGCAGGGTGGATAAGGAGTAGTCTAACTAACGGAGGAATTGCTCGCTCGGTTTCCGTTGCCGCTCGAAAAAAACGTCTAGCTCTGGCTGTCAGCAATCTCTCTGCCTTCAGCCACCATCCGTTCACCGTTCCGCATTAATTTCCTGATTTGATAGGATCGGGGCTAGTCTGACAGAATTTCTGCCTCAGAGAGTTAATGTAATTTCCAATTCGAAATGGAGGAATTTGGAAACCGTAGGCTGCTCCCCCAACCAACTCAACTCAGCCTCTATAGCTCACTCACCTTCCTCCTTGACTCGGCGCCTGTAGCTCACCATAAAACTCTAGCCCAGGCAATTCCTTCGCTTTGCAGCTCACCACCCAGGGGACGTGACCTTCAGGTTCAAGTTCATTCATCAGTATTGCAGTTTTAATTGAGATTACAAACACTCTTTAACTACATTTTGATTGACCTCACCTGCATGCATTTTGATTGAAGCTGTTTGTTGGAAACCGGTGGTACAATTCGGTTAAAATTCCGAGTCAATCTTGTAATGTAATGTAGGTTTCTTACATTACAACCCAATCTAAAATCCGTATCAAGCTTCAAAAAACGAAACTCAATGAAAAGAGATTACAGGTATAGAAATTTGCATACCTGAGAAGGATATGGGATGGGATCAAATCCTTTTAGTGCCTGCTGATTTAAAAATGAATTGATATAATGTCTGCCTCCACCTCCCAGTACTGCACAACACCTCACACATACAAATACAGATCAAACGAAACAAAACCAGAACCGACCAGACAAAACTCAGACAGACCGAACATCTGGGCATGGTGAGTTTCAGCTTCTCCATTAGTGCCCATGACTTCAGGTGTATTTCACTTTTGGTAACCAGAGATTTGGTGTTTTAGCCACATAATCATTCATATATATATATATATACCCCATGTGAGAGTCATGCTCTTAATTATTATTACTATTTTTTTTAGATATCTACATTATTGAAGTAACCAACTGAGATCCATTATCCTCTTGAATTTTTAATCTCTACATTAGTCAAGCAATCATTTTAGATCCATTCCTTCCCTGTGTTTTTTTTTCTTCTTTTAATCTTCTTCCTGCATTATTCAAGTAACTAGTAGGATTGTGCGTGTATCTGTATGCACTAGCACAAATCCATCTAGAGTCTAAATTATGGTTTGATATGCATATAGCAGAGCTTGAGGTTGCAACACGTAGTGCTATAAAACTCCCCCACATAAGAGTTGATGGATTACCCCAAATCCCTGACTTAGGCTTTTGAATGTAGTTCCATGTACCTGTTCAACTCTCCCACATACGAGTTGATTGATTGGCCTCACCCTCACTTGAGTTATAGAATACAGTTCTTTCTATGTCTATATTCAATACACCATCTAAATTAATTGCACCTTAACATCACTACTCAGAGTTGATGGATTACCCGCACTAACGTTCAAAGAAATTCGAAAGATCAAGTTTTGTTCTGGCTTTGGGTAGCTGATGAAATAACGATGACCTAGACACTAAATTCACCGGTGAATGAGACTTCTTTATGTGTGAACTAAAGATTAGTATAATAATTTGAATCATATAATCATATAACAATTTGACTAAATACTGTTAAATGACAAAATCCTATAACAATTATTAGGTGCAGTATTTGAATCATCTAATCATATAACAATTAGGTCCAACCATTCTTCTCGAGTTCACCCATCCAGTTGAAGAAGTCTTATACTCTGCACTAGGCCTCTCAGACCCCACATTGTCAAGTAGAGGGTTGCAAGAGCTTACTTGTGCAAACAAACAAACCAACACTGCAAACACAAGTGAAGTTCACTCCAAAATTGCACTGAAATGACTTGTGATTACATAATTATATACATGGAGCAATCTCCTTGGATGAAGTTTTGACTAAGCTAACCTGTGATATAAAGGACTTATTTTCATGTTCTCTCTGTAGCTAGAGAGGCGAGGGATGTGTCCTTATTTCCTCGTGATAAGGCATTTTTTACAAAGGAAAGCATTAAAGAAGAGGAAATTCATATTGTGGTATGTGGAGAAGATGAAGCATGTAGCATTACTCATGCTATCCCTAAAGAACAGTTGTATGGAGGACATTCTAGGGAGAATTCTGAAGTAATTCAAGAAGATTTTTCAGATTTGAAAGGACAGGTTTTCATTTCAAATTCAAGCAATTTTCTTTCTTGCTTCCAGGAGTTGGTAACTTTTCTTCCCCCCCTTGAAAACCACTACTTTTTCTGCTTATGCTAAAGTGGAGATAAACTGGAATATAGTTGAAGATGGTGACTGCAATGTTCCTGAAACTATTTAACACATTTCCCATGATTCAAGGAAAGTAGCACTAAAATTTCTGGCCAATGCAGGAATATGTGTGTGTATCCTCAGGAATCCCAAGATTCAATGAAAGTAATAGCAAAAAAAAAATAAAACTTCCATAAATTACATATCTTGAATCTATCTACAGGCATGGCAAAAACTTGATCAAACCAAACTATACCCTTCTTTGAGCTTGTCAAGGAAAGCCTAGCATAATGATTTGTTGATGTAGCTTTTAAAATGAACTCCTTTTTGGTGCAGTTTTGAATTTCAAAACTGCTAGCAATGGAAAAACATATGCATCCTCAATACAGGAACAAGTCTAATAATACTTCTGGCTCAATCATGTGAATTAATTTAGTGTCTCTTCACAGCTGCAAATCTTACTCTTATTGTTTAATTGTATAAGTAGAATAACCAAATATTTTGGTATGAAATTGACTTACATGATACTCGAAGCAGCCAAAATGTTGAGTCCATCTAAAGATGTGAAAGAAATTGAAAGATTAATTGGCCCAGTAGACCTTACCCACAAAACAACATGATAGGATTCACCCTCTTCAATATTCTGCAAATACATTAAAATCCTGAGTATAAGAAGGCCAAGCTAGGTTATCCTAGGGAAGCTTTCGTAACATCCAAGGCCAATTAATCCCTAGTACAGGTAAGAAATTGATGAATCACAATTGTTTCTTTCAAATTCTAACAATTTCAAATCCCATTGTGGCCGTTGGAAAGATGACTATATCATGAGGACACCATTACTCCCCCCTATTTCAATCAAGAAACAATCAATGCCCCAAGTGTTGATTGGCAAATACTCCTCCCTCAACTTAATTCCCAACTTTCGGAGTCAATTAAAAGTTTCTTTAGAAATCATAACTTTCACATGCTCTCAAACAGTTCAGACCTAATACCAAAAGTCTTCAATCTTTCTACATTGTTTGTTGTCCTGGTTTTCTTTATGCATTACTAATTGAAAAGGAAGACATTAAAGTTGAAAAGGAAGGCACCTAACCTCATTCCTTTTGACATGTCATTAGAATGGTGCAGATCACAGAAAGAATGGAACTCGGTGGATGGCTCAATATTGTCAACCACAGTGGATGGCTCAATATTGTCAACCACACCAGTGAACCAAGGCCTTGTTGGAGTTTCTTTGACTTAGATGCCAAAATCTAGTTTGCCAAAGTCACCTAGGAACCGCTCCAGCCCTCATCTTATAAGAAGTTAATGCATACAATCCACTTCGAGGGTAGAAACTCCTTCTACAATAAATACAATACAAGACAAGATATGATGGCCCTGAGACTAGGTACCCTTGGTATATATATTGGAGACAAAGGGTAGAGTAATAGCACTACGCCAATCTAGGGTAGACTCTACAGCTATCTTTGGGTGATAAATGGTAAATGTTTATGAAAGACATGAGGATCTTTGTATATGCTAGAATTACTGAGGTTCAATAATTTTTCTTTTATGTAATAGCTGAACATAGCTCATTTATGTTGTCACTTGTACTGCTTATAATTCTACATTATGCACCTGTACAATCATCTACTATACTGTTTAGAAATGGAATTTCTATTACATTAAAGGATGAGATCTCTTACCTACTTCCCAGGCATGATTTGGGAAGTCAAGTTCATGTTACAAATTGCAGTGCCAATTTATATGAAATCATGAGGCTTTTGCATGTTATGTTTGGTAATATATTGCCCCCAAACAAAATCTGGCAAGAGCTCTCATTAAATTGCTATCACTCTATGCATAAACTTGCTTCAAGGACAATCATAGAAGAAAATCTAACAAGAGCTTTCATTAAATTGCTAATACCATATACATAAACTTGCTTCAAAGAGAATCATAGAAGGAATTCCTATAATTCTGTAGCAATAATGTTTACAACATTGAGCCAGACAATAGATTTGGGCATCTTCAAACTGTCCATTATCTTCCATCCAGGAATCCAGATTCCCTAAATGATTTCAAACAAAATGAAGATCAATTTGACTAAAACATTCTAAAAAAAGTTGCTTTGCATGTATTAATTAATACATCACTATTATTCTGCTCTGTGTACAACATCTAGGGCTCAAGCCTAAGAGGCCCAGTTGGGGACCCTTACTGGTTTCTTCATAAAATTGAAAAAAAAAATTATCCAACATATTGAAACTTTCCTAATAAACAAAAAAAATTATATTATCCTAAGGCAACCTTAAGGATCTCAATCAACAAAAGGTTATATGAAGCAAATAATATTCAAGGAGCCCAAAAACAAAGGATCTTTTTCTCTGAATCCTTAGCAGCAAGAATTATTTGTCTTGGGTGGTTCCACTCCATCCCCATCTCCATATACATCCATAATATTAACTCTGTTGAGAGACAATTGAGACTTACAGGAATCTGAATTCAACATTTTCTTGCTCACATTAGTGTAAATCTCCTTGATCATAATTTGGAATGCAGGCAATACATTTGTATTATCCAGAGCCAAGGTCTCAATGAAGAAAAACCCCTCTGATTCGGCAAGCTTTTTCCCATATTCCATAGGAACTTACCTTATATGAGTTAAATCAGATTTATTCCCCACAAGCATTTTCACGACATTGCCATCACCATGCACTACGACATCAAAATTTCACATGAGTTTGAAAATAGCTTGCAACATCACATAGATTACAACCAAAAGCTAGATCCAATTTCAAAGATGCTCTATAAGGCATTGCAACAATAATTGCTTGCAATGCAAAAGTCAAAGCTAGAGCCAATTTCAAAGATGCTCTACAAGGCATTACACAAAAATTGCTTGCAATGTTACTATCAGAACTAAGGAAGATGCTATCACATCAAACCCAAAGATGATCCATAAGGAATGACACCCAGACATCAATGATCCACAAGGCACAGCACAAAACTGCCCATAATATTGGTAGGAGAGTGGTGGAGTGCTATTACTTCAATCCAAAGATAGCTTCAGAGTCTACCCTATCCCCCAATTGTAATAGAAAAGTTGTTCCAAATGTTGTTGATGAAGTTCAACCTTTAACAAGTGTAGTGTGAAGGAACCGTTCATGTAGAGTGGCTAAATAAATTTCTTGTGATGTTATATGACAAATGGCATTTTTGTCACACATAAGGCATATACGTGAATCATGCTTTGCTTAGACCATGCTCTGTTAGTCTAGGGTTATGTGGTTTTTGGTGTATGGATAGTCGATAAGGATAAGTATTTTTAGAGTTTGCATATGGCATTCAAAAACCAGAGAAGCCTAATTCAGTATCATTTATTTTAAAACTCATAGATGTATTTGGGTCCTATAATGAGCATTTCATCTATATAAAGTGGTGATTGCTAGATGTGTTTTTTGGAGAATAGTTGCCAGTATTGAGAGTGTTGCAGTGTAAATGAACACAAATTATCTACTTTTTTGAATTATATATGATTGAAAAACATGTTGAGTATTAGGAAACGGATAATTGTCTTCTTGTTTAACATGAATTTATTGTTATTTTATTTTTCAGGTTTTTGAAGTGTAAAAAATGGTGCAAAAGTGGCGTTTATGCATTGAAGTGTCCTGCTTTCCAAATCCAGGTCGAGTAGTTATTAAATTCGTCCTTTACAATATGGCAACAAATCATTTATTTCATGGAAAGAGAGAAGTCCCTGGAATGATGATAAACAATGAGGCATATTACATTGCCCTTGTTGAAGGGTTAAAAGAGGAAAAACAACATGAAGTCAATGAAATTGAAGTCTTCACCAACTCAGAGTTGATATGTAATCAGATGAAAGACATCTATCGAGTTTGGAAGGATAATTTAAAACCTCTTTAGAAGGAAGCAATAAATTGGAGTTGTTAATTTCAACATTTTACCATCAATTGCTCTGCAGATATTGAAAACATGTCCACTGATATAATGTCCAGAGCATTTTTAAGCACATCTGTAGATGTCAAATATGACATAGGGTCACCATCCACTACAACAGAAATCATTGATCACCATCAATATAAATCCCCATTGTGCGAATGGGTTGTCGTTATCATTTTTCTGGGGTCTATCATAGCATGGTTCTTTCACTAAAGAAGAACCTGAAAATTTTATTTTGTTCCCCAACATGCGATGATTACGGTTTTTTGTATGGGAGACAAATTTATGGAAAAATGTAATATATTCCATGTACATGGACAAATATATTTTGAGAAAAGTAATTGGTTCATGGTTTTGTGATTATCATTAATACATTATGATGTTGTCTGATCCTTCCAAACACCTTCTCAGATCTTTGTTTCTAGAGAGATATTGATATGCTATGTGATTTGTTCATTGGTTGTTGATCAGTGATGAAAGGTTTCTTTACTATGTTTATAAGGAATTTATTCTTAATAACACTTATTTCTCAATCACCTAGTCACTCTTCCCATCTCCACCTTGGATTTCATCCCAATAGTTTTCCCAGATCACAACTCTATTTTGGCTTGACTTCTCTGTATTTTAGATCTTGTGCTTGTGGATTTATCATGATAGTAAGGACATCTGGTACTCCTAAAGAAAAAAAGAAAGATCGTTCTCTTCTTAGAATCCTTCACAGTTGGGACTCTTTAAGAATTGCTCAAACAATTCTCTTGCCCGAGACTGGAAATTCAGTCACTTCAGCACACTAGTGAAGCGGTTACCAATTTTCCACCAGTTCATGCAGGGGCCTAGCTTTTACTTGTACAGATATTCTTTGGCAGGCAAGAATCAAAATAAATGTAAATATCTCTATTATTCGACAGGATTTTGTTTTGTACAATATTTAATCAGTCATAAAGGAGATGGACGACATAGAAATTTGGGGTGTCCAACTCACCTCTATAACTTACCCTTCTAGGAGATGCCTAATCACTCCCACATGGTCATTGTAGCTTGATGTACCTTTGGGTCCCATTGACCTGATTTGATCGTTTGTGTAATTGATATAAAATTTCTATCTTATAAAACATATATATCTGAGTTGGACTAGCTTAATTGATATGTGCCCACTTTTGCTAAACAGTACATATTTTATGTCTATAATCTGGATTAGATATTCTGACATAGCCATCATACCATTATCAGCAAGGTCATGACTTTTATTTTTTAGGTTTTATTCCTTATCAATAAATCTATGTTTAGGTTTTACCCTCCACTTTTTCTAGTTAATAGATTGAGGAATGTGATTGCACAATCTTGCTAGAATATTTCCTTGAACATGTATGTTAACCCAACTAAAAGGTTACAATTCATAAGAGTTAAAATATTTCATGCATAGTATGGAAATTTATTAATATAAATGTATTTGCATTTATGTAATTTTGGCCTAATTAAATTATCTCATACAATATTTTGGAATGGGGAATTTCCCACCAATGTTTCTAAATCTTTTTTGTTCAGTCAATGGTTGTGAAGGAGGATTTTGTTTCTAAATCTTTTTTGGTTGAACAATGTGAACATATGTAATATGTAATGTTCTGCTAACCTTAAAAAAATAAATGTAACAATTGGAATAGTAAGGTTGATCCGGATTTAAACAGGAACGTAATAAAATACAGAGATAACCATATACACAAAGATGCAGTGGAAATAATGCTTCATTTCATTAATGGAAAATACCGAAATATGCTTACAACCAGAAATGGAAATAAACCAGCTAGGGCGATGGTAGCTTATTTCTGAGAAGAGATGTGGCAGCTACATGCCTCTGAACTGTTTCGAACTGTGTTACAATAAGGCTCGAAGGCCTATTTAATGTTGAGAAACAATGGAAAACCCTTCACATTCCAAAACCTAACCCTAGAAGATGAAAAGGCAAATTGTGGGCCCCGTTTTGGGTAAATTGGTACATCAATTTCCCAGGGTCGTAACTTTGGCATATGATCTTCGTTTGACGCATATGATAGCTTGTTAGAAATATCTATTTGAGAACTACCACTTTGGGAAGGGCAACACCAGTCCATGGACCCATGTTGCCCCCAGATTTCCCAAAAAACTTCGTTTAGGGCCTCAAAACGGCTCCGGAAGTTCAGGACCCGAAAAAACTGCTAAAAATAGTAAATTGTGCTACAATTATGGGAATTGAAAAACTGAAAGAGATAGTTGCGGGGTTCCAAATGGGATAGGTGGGTGGCCACCAACATCCACCTGGATCAAAGGTAGCTATTCTAGCTGCTAAGATGTGGAAATATTGATGGTTCTCATTTTACATAGGAGAAGATGGAATAGAACTGATTGTTGTAAATTATCTCTAGTTTATTTGAAATAAAGTGATTTTCACAATTTACATTGAACATTATCAATGGTATGATTCTATGAGTGGTTGATATCTAAACTAATACTAAACCAGAAATAATTTGAGTTGCACAATTTACATTGAACATTACCAATGGTGTGATGCATTGGGTGGTTGTTTTGTTTGGTAAATACCATTCATTTTTCAGATAAATTTATTGGCAAAGCCACAATTTGAATAGTCACAAAGCAATTGAGATTGAAAATCTTGAGATTGAATGCTTGTTGCTTTTTTTAAATAACATTTTTTTAAGATAAACATCTTGGCAAAGACTATCCAACATGTAAAATTTGCAACAATCGAGGTTGAAATTGCATGCCTCCCCTCCCCTCAGATGGGTGCAAATTCAGCATGGAAAATAATCTTTGATAAAGTCAATATATTTTCCATAAAATAGAGTCAGAAAAAAGTACTCCAAAAATAATCCCTATGTTCACATGGTGAGTATTATCTACCCTATTATCTAACCAAAACAGTGTGGGCAGATGTATTATCTACCCAAAGCAGTGTGAGTAGATGCAATGCCAATGAGGTTGTTCTATTCAATGCCTCAGAATTTGGACAAATTGTGCTTTGAAAGATGAGAAAAACCTCTGCGTGCAAAGGCAGTAAGTGAAATTGCATGCATCCCTTCCCCTCTCCTCGAATGGGTGCAAATTCGGCCTAGAAAATAATCTTTGATAAAGTCAGTATATTTTCCATAAAATAGTGTCAAAGAAAAAGTACTCCAAAAATAATCCATATGTTCACATCGTGTGTATTATCTACCCTATTATCTACCCAAAACAGTGTGGGCAGATGTATTTTCTACCTAAAACAGTGTGAGCAGATGCAATGCCAATGAGGTTGTTCTATTCAAAGCCTTAGAATTTGGACAAATTGTGCTTTGAAAGGTGAAAAACAAAATGAACCATTAATCTACTTGTTGATATCCAGTCCCTCACACAATTCTGAATAGAGATCGTACTAAATTCTTGATATCCTATTTACAAAAAGGTATGGAGGTTTTTGTTTATGTCATTGAAGCCTTTGATGAAGCAGATGGGCTCCTTTAAATAGTTCAAAAGTATGTCCATTAGAAGAAGCACTAGTAAGAGTGGGTTCTATTCTTTTGAGTTTTAGTTATAGTTTACACGGGTGAACCTATACTCAATGTTATATGCAGTCTTGCATAGCAATTTTGACCATGTCATCTTTAATAATATATGCTATTCTTGCATAACAATTTTGATCATGTCATCTTTAGTAATATCCCTACCAAGTTTCTTACATCGATAATCGTGGGAAAGCTTTTGTATTTAAGGACTTGTGAACATTTCTTATAAAATTCTTAAATGATATAAAATTCTTAAAGACTGATTTCTCCTTCTACTTTGCCACATCTATCCATTAATCAGTAAAGTTTGTTAGTCCAAAAAATCCGTTGGTAAAGGCATTGATTGTGGCTGTGGGTTTTGCTACGGCTATGTAGCTGTTGCTGGCCACTTGCCATAAGTTGTGGTCTTCTCTGAGCTAGTAATTGAGTAGGTGCTTCTCCAACAGCTGAAAGAAGTCCTTGTGGATTTTGATCTTGGTGTACTCTGGATTGACTTGGAAATTGACATTGGAGTTTGATTCTTGAAAGAAAATAAGATTCATACTGCATCTTGCCCTTGGGAAAGCCATGACCATTAATTTGCCCAACCTGTCCATGTTTAATAGCAACAAATAATGCCCACTGTAGCATGAATAAGAAACCAAAGATTATGATATCTGAACTTTTTTATTATACTACTTGAAATCTGTCTCGGATGTTTTTAGCCCTTGAACACTTATGGCATGTGCTTAATTGTCCCACACATAGCACGAGCAAAGTCACCCCCACAGGATTTGAATATGGTTTGATGGGAGTAAATATAGGATGATGTGCATGGATTTTTTAAGGGTCAAATTTAGCGGATTCACTGATTTTTTTTTTTTATATAAATATCCTTGTAAAAAAATGTGTCATTTTCAGAACCATCCATTCTTAATTTCACATAAAAGATATCATCTATATTACAATTCTCAAAAGAACAGTTTCAATCAGTTTTCAAATCTTGTGAGTATGGCAGGAAGCCAAATGAAGTTCATTTGAAGTCTGACAATATTTTCACTTGAAGGTTGTTGGATTGCAAAAGAGAAATATTTATTTCCAACCTTTGAGAATTTTATCCACATGGTTTCTTGGTGACTCCAACATTCTCTCAGATGTTTTTGGCAATTGAACAAATGTATGTTTTAGAATAGTCTTTTCAATGATGAAAATGACTTGTCGATAAGCCCTCAAATAGATTTCAAGGAAATTGCCATATTTTGCCCACATATACCTCCCTACATGAATATTTCCCACCGGCAAACAAATGTAGACTTGATTGATAAACTCCAGATGACACAAGTATGAATGAATAATCCCAATGCTAGCATACAATAAGTTAATTTTGTGCACTTTTTAGGTGTTTTTTGTGTTACTCCGTTGACTTAGAACAATAGAAGCAGCCAAGAAGTATGGAAGAACAATTACAAATTTTTGTTTCTACTAAAAAGCAGGTAACACAAGACTATGAACAAGAATTTGACTTTTGGTTTTGGCTCCATTTCCTTGTTAATATAAGCAGTCCTCATTTACAATGTCATTTTATAACATACTACCGAAGGTGACAAAAGGACTAACAGAGAGAGTGGAGAAATTGAAGACAACATATAGTTCTGGCATCGAAGATCTGATAATCTAGCCCATGCACTTGATGAAACGTCCCTGTCAAGTTTTGAGAAGCTCAACTTAAGAGTACCTAAATAGTTTTCAGCTCTAGATGATGTAAGATTTTGCTTTGTCACAATTCACAAAGTAGTGAAGTTAAGAGTGGATTTATATATATTTTACTTGTGTGCAGGTTTTGGCCATTGCTATTTCAGAGGTTGATGCAATGCTCTAACCAACTCAGACTCTGTAATCAATATTACCAGCTATGTGTACTCTAATAGAGTAATCCTTTTCCACAAAATGTTGTTGCTTTGATTTCCTTCATCTAAGGTCTCTTTCAAGCTACCCTTCAATATCATTTTAATTTTACTGAAAACATGGAACATGCTTATCATTTGGGTTACTAATGATATCTATTTCATGTATTTTAATTGATACATGTCACATCGTGGCACTTTAAGATCACAGTTTTTACTACTCTGTTAGGAACAATTAGAAAATAATTTTTTTATGGGAATTTACATAAAAAAATTCATAAACAGGAAAAATTTACTATGACCATATATATATAGATATATATAGTTGATTCTTGATCTGAGTTCAAATTTTTACAGATCATAACTTTTTGAGTGAATAGAATTAACCACTGCGACAGTAAAAGAGGCACACTAGAGGCTAGAGAGCATAATAGCTCAAAGAAAGGAGTAGTGAATCCAATACAGTGCATAAGTCAACAGCCTTAAAAGTTTCCTTAGCTCAAATCTGTCCACTTTAATCAACAAAAAACTGTGTCCCTTCTTGGCATACATTGTGAAACCTTTTACCAGTCTCTTAAAGATTATTCTTGTAGACCTCAAATAACACCAACCTTAGGTGATGTGACAAGTAAATGATCATGTCTAGGGGCAAAAATAGAAACAATTTCCCAAAAAATTGGATCTAAACCACACAACTAAAGATCCAATATCATGCCTGAATCTACTTGTTTCTTACATCCTACCTTGATTCCATTTGTCTCTTCAAAGAGCATTCAAGCACCTTTAGGGCTTTTTCTATTTAGTCATCTCTTAGCTCTCTTGTATAATGCATGTTTCCAGTTGTCTTTTCCCTTTCTGGAAGGAGTTCCTATGCCTGCAAAATTCAAGATCATAATCAAGGAGTAGTCACCAAGATAGTTAACACTTTATCACAAGCATAAAAGGACAGAACTTTGTTCAATGAACATCAACAAATCATGAAGAGGGCATGTTTAAAATAACATAACAATCCACTACACTATCATATACTATTCCATGAAGGAAAAATCAGCTTGATGAAGTCATGAAAATCCAATGAGATCTTTGACTAGAGGTAAGGAATAAAAAATCCAACAACAAAAGATGCAATTATAAGGTTCAAACCTCATTGGCCTTTGACCATCTAACCATAACTTTATAAAGATGTAAAATATAAAGATCTATAAATATAATAAACATCGAACCATGAACATAGGTGCGAGAACATAGTAACTACATGTTTAAGTATAAAAATCAAACATGTTGCATGAACATAAATAAGTAAAGAGATTCTATTTAACAACGAGCAAATTTTTCAGTGACCATGAACAGATTATGAAAAAGGTATTTTCATAACAACATAACAATGGGAAAACATAAATATACTTATCATATGAAAAAAGGCCACCTGACGATGCCATGATAACCTAGCTTATCTATTCTTTGTGCATACCTCATTGATTCCCACTAGATTTGAAGTCCTTCTATAGATGATCAGTCATGGTAGAAGATGATGCTTCTCCACTTATTCTATAGTTACCTAAAAAAGTGTCAAATGTTATCGCAAAGAAATTTTCTAGAGCATCAAGGTATATGTGCACACACAATGAAAGAGTGTCAAATGTACCTGGCATGGTAGGTAAGGTTGGATGGTCTTGCATCTCCCTTTGGTCTTGGGTTATTGCCATGGTTGGGGATTGTTGCATTGCTATAAAAATAAACATACCACATGTTAAAGAATGGTGGTGATTAAATACTTAAATCTAAAACCATGACTCTATTGAACACATGAAACTAACCTGGAACCATAGAAATGAAATTATTTGATCGATGACGTCCTTGATTATTGAGGTATCAAAACTCAAATGGTTCATATTCTGATGGATCAACATTTGAATCAATTTCCAAACCATTGTTTTTTCTGCTGCTTCTTCTTTTCATTGTGGGGCTAAGGAAACTCTTCTTCCTCTTCAAATATGAATCAAGAGAGCCCAATCTAGGTGTGAAGTCAAAATTAGTAATGTGCAAATTATTGGCTTCATCCAACATTTTTTTAAGCATACCAGTCAACTGGATTGTCTTCGTCAAAGTAGTGGGAGGGCTATCTAAAATGAGATGTGTATAGCTAAACAACTCCTCCCTTGCCAAATGAAGTGCCTCGGCATTTGCATTAACAACATTTGTGGCCATAAGAGTAGCATCGACATCTACATCATGGTTTTGAGGCTCTATATTGATCTCAGATGGGTCATTGCATATGTTATCCTCTACATGCTGATGAAGCAATGGATTTGAATTTTTTGAGTGGAAATACAACCAATTAACCTTTATGGCATGCTTGTAAATGTTTCCACAGATAGATCATGGACATTCACATGTTATAAAATCCTTATGATACCAGGTGACAAGGTATTTTTTACCTCGATCTGTCTGACTTCTCACCCAATAAGCATGGGTTATGCTCTCATAAGGACAACAATCAATATCCATAATTTTTCTTGCTCGTTCCACTGATGATTCTAGCTGCTTTTCTCTTTTGTAGTTGTTTAGAAATCCTTCTTCTTTTAAGATTTCCTTAAACCGATAACAAGGTTCAACTGTTGTTAGTAGCATATGCAATAACCAGTCCATCCTCCGGGCACATTTTTTCCTTCTATTAGATAGAAATGTTGTTTTTAGGTAATAATGGTATGATTCAACAACATTATTGGTCTCCTGATTTGCATGAGGAAACTCCCGACAACCTTTCACCCACATACCTAATTGCAAATAGAACGATGTCAGTCTCACTATATCACCTTTATGAAAGAAAAAAATTTATATAATATGAAAAAAATGTTTACTTACGAATCTTATCTCCAGTGACCCAATTCTTGTTGAAATACTCTAAGAACTTCTCTTCATCTGCAAACTTGATAAAAAATTGATTGATTACATCTTCCACTTCATAATTGAGAGTGTGTTTCATGATGAAACTTAACTCACTGAACATCTCCTTGGCTTTTACGGAACTAGTGGCCAACCGATTGACATTTTTCAACCAAGCCCTCCATACATGCCAAACGCATAAGATCACATCACAGCCTATGATCCTCCTACCATATTTAAGGCATTTTAGTGTGGTATTTTTTAGAAAAAATGCAAGTTTGGTTATATCATGACAATGTTAAAGTTACCTCAAGGCACTGATTTGAGCTAGTGCATCATCAACCATGAAAGCATTGACTTTCCAATCAGGATGGGCTTGGAAACACTTGAGCATGAGCTGCTCCAGCTATATTGCAATATCATCTAATGTGATTGATGATGCCACGACCCATGCAACAGGCACCCCGCTTTGTCGTTCATCAAATGCCACAAGTGTATACAACTGATATTGTCATTTTCAACATTACATAAATTCAAATACAAGTTATTAATCATTCTAAATATATACAATTTAAATAAATATATTCAATAAATCATTGGCATCTGACTTACTCCGTATTTATTTGTATTAAATTTTGAATCCATGGCTATTAAGCTATTGTGCGATAGCTTGACCATTGTCTCCAACATCCATTTTGTTTGAATCCCTATTATAAAAGGGACCTCCACACCATTGGGCTTTTGGTAAAAGAAAAAATCTTCCCAATGCTTTTGATACCAAAGGTTTACACTAATTTCATCATTTTTGTGAAGTTGATAATTTCGCTTCGCCAACCTATTATAGATGTTTACAATATCTTTCCTGCATAAGAATAAATCTCTATCTCGAGTTGCCACATCCATCTCAACATGTCCCTTAATGTGGGTTCTATACACTACATCAATAGGCCCAAAAAGAAACAACTCTCTACATATGCAACAATGTCCCTTGAAAGCTTTGGCCTATGCAAGGCCCTGGTCTCACCTGAAGTGTCACATTGACCATGACAAGCCCAACCTTCCCCATCTTCATGTTCATACATATTGAAAGTTAATATTTCTCTGTCAAGAATTTCATGCATAACTTTCACAATAAAGTGGCATTGGCAACCCCTCTTCTGCATAAATGAGGTCCTTCGTTTAGTTGAAAGATTTCCTCTTTTGTCCTCTGGGCCAAATGAACAATGATAACTACACCAAAAATTTAAATTGTTAGTACATACAAAGAAAGATAACCGTGGTTTCAAAAGATCTAAAAAATATATATTTTAAATACTCACATATCATATTGCAATGCAGTAGTAGCTCTTTCTTTTGGTTTTTCTTTTTTGTTTTTCGTATGAATTTATATGGAGCAACAGGATTTTCTTCCTCACCTTTGATCAAGTCAGCAACTCATCGTAATGGGTTGCAACAACTTGATCAATACTATTGTTTTTTCTATTTATTTCTGTCCAAACCAAGTCTTTACTAAAGAACGTCATTTTGCCTTTGAGGTCTTGCACCTCAAGATCCATGATATATTGCTATTTGCTTTGCTTTCCCATTTTGAACTGATCTGGTTAAACAATATGCAAGGACATCAAAACCAAAATTTCAATCTTAGAAAGTTATCCAACATATATATAAATATAAAACCTCTTTTATGCTTTTTTTGAGGTCTAAAATATCAATCACTCAATAATGACAAAAATAAATAGCACAAAAGGATGCAAAAATTTTGGGATGCAAGCATTTCCTTTAAGATGTTGCTTCTTGACTCATTCACTTTGAACAAGGTGTTCCTTAAAGGAAATATTTCTTTGACAACACGAACAAACGAAATCCAATGAATGTTGGCCATGTTTTTTTAGAGTGACCATTTGCTCAGCAGGACTAGACTTGAATGAAAGGGCTTTCTACAGTGTATGTTTACATCACAACTCTACTAGTAGCCGGTCCTCAAAGATTCTCAGTGCTACCATAATATATGTGAAATTTATATCAGGTAATTATTACACTCACATTCCACTACCCGTGGCAAAAGAGATGTATTAGAACAAAGAAAAGGCAATGAAATCTTCAATACCAACACAAACACCAAGAGAACTAATGAAAGTGATACGGTCTGGCATCATCCCTACCCTCAACATTTGGGAAAAATAACCAAGTACCTTCTCCCCATCCCTAGTGTTTGCATATCCTGCAATGATTAAATTCCAAGAAACCAAGACCTTCTCAGGCATTTCGTCAAACATTTGGCAAGCAAACTCAATTACACCCTATTTAACATATCCTGTAATAGCATTCCACTCATATATTTTGTTAAACACTTGGCGCACATCATTGACACTTCCACATTTAGCATACATGTTGATGATATTGTTTTCTACAAATACATTTGGCTCTAACCCACTTTTTATCATATGGGTATGGATCCACTTACCCTCTACCAAGGCTTTTGTGTCAACACATCCCTGCAAGAGACTGGCATAGGTGACATACCATACCTAAAGGTCCCCACAATACAAAAGTTTCATGGCCTCCTTTCTCAGCCTCACCGAAGCGCCTAGAATGGCCAAGAAGGTCAATCATGCAGGAATAGTGGTTTGTTTTTGGGGATGATACAATGGTCTCAAGTCATAGATTCAAAGTATAAACATTCAATGTTCTATACCATATTTGGTCATATTTATTAACAAATTTTGCCTAAATCCAATTAGAAATTGTTGGAATTGCAACTTTCAGCTGATGAATCCACACAATTCCAGTGTTTTAGGGGTTTTTCATGGAGCCAAATCTATTTATGCATTAAAAAAGAAAACCTATGCATATTTGCACCTCTTGTTCTCACTACTTAGTGAGAAAAAGCCTAATCCTTGTTTTGTTCATTCATGTTTATAATTGAGAGATATCAAACTATCATAACACCATGCACTGACTGATTTCTAGTCACAATCATTCCTTGAACCCTATGCTACATTCCATGCCCTAGTTCAATCAAATCACTTGCTATGTGTGCGTATCCTCAGGAATCATGGAAAGTATTTTAATTTTATATCCTAGGAATTCTAGAAACTATTTTAATTCTATTCCTCAGGAATCCTATCCTGTCATTCAAGGGCTGGAAGCTTCATAGTTCTAATCATTATAAGAAGAATTTTAATTGTGGTTCATTCCCCATTTAAGTCTACCATTCCTAGAAAATGTTGTTATGTGTCTTCTTTCGTGATTCATATTTGCTATAATTTACATGATCTTTTGGTAGGCATACCAATTATGCATGTTGGGGCTCTTTCTACATCCGGATTCACCTCAAGAAGTTTCTTTTTTAATGGCCAGCTAGATATGTTTACTCCGGGTTCTTCATCTGGGCTATATCCTTCCATGTCATCTTGAGAAATCAGCATGCATTGGTTTCCTTATAGACTCCATAATACATAAGCCCAATAGTGTTTTAGACATTAATTTTGCCCTTAACCTATCTGAAAAATAAATAAAATCAACTCTTCCTTTTGCTATTACAAATCTGAAATACATTGGAGTAAGTATTAGCATTCAGATTTGTTGTCCTAAGCCTCATCCTCTATTCATTTTGATTACCATTTGATTGGATTATGCTACCGTAGGGTTATGCACCTTGTCTCGGAGGAGGGACCACCTAAAGTGAGAAGAAGGTTGTTATTGCTTTGCCACAACATGTGCAGGTTTGGGACATAAGAACTTGAGCAAAGGTCATAGCTCATGAGAGCCTTGTTATCAGAAAAATCATTTCAAGCATCCCTCCATTTTTGTTAGTTCTAGTGGCACCCTCCTTTTGGTTTTATGAAAGTATCTTGTCAACTATTTTCTTGATATGTAGATTTACAACTGCACTATCAACAATTTCCTTTAGAATTTGTGTCAGTTTTGATAAGATGATAACATCTATTTTATGGTATATACTCCGGAGTTTATTTTATTTGCAGAATATTGAAGAGGGTGAATCCTATCATGTTGTTTTGTGGGTAAGGTCTACTGGGCCAGTTAATCTTTCAATTTCTTTCACATCTTCATATGGACTCAACATTTTGGCTGCTTCGAGTATCATGTAAGTCAATTTCATACCAAAATATTTGGTTATTCTACTTATATAGTTAAACAATAAGAGTAAGATTTGCAGCTGTGAAGAGACACTAAATTAATTCACATGATTGAGCTAGAAGTATTATTAGACTTGTTCCTGTATTGAGGATGCATATATTTTTCCAGTGCTAGAAATTTTGAAATTCAAGACTGGATAAAAAAGGAGTTCATTTTAAAAGCTACAACAATAGATCATTATGCTAGGCTTTCCTTGACAAGCTCGAAGAAGGGTATAGTCTGGTTTGATCAAGTTTCTGCCATGCCTGTAGATACATTCAAGGTATGTAATTTACGGAGGTTCTATCTTTTGCTATTACTTTCCTTGAATCCTAGGATTCCTGAGGATACACACACATATTCCTGCATTGGCCAGAAATTTTAGTGCTACTTTCCTTGAATCCTGGGAAATGTGTTAAATAGTTTCATGAACATTGCAGTCACCATCTTTAACTATATTCCAGTTTATCTCCACTTCAGCATAAGCAGAAAAAGTGGTGGTTTTCAAGGGGGGAAGAAAAGTTACCAACTCCTGGAAGCAAGAAAGCAAATTGCTTGAATTTGAAACGAAAACCTGTCCTTCCAAATCTGAAAAATCTTCTTGAATTACTTCAAAATTCTCCCTAGAATATCCTCCATACAGCTATTCTTTAGGGATAGCATGAGTAATGCTACATGCTTCATCTTCTCCACATACCACAATATGAAATTCCTCTTCTTCAATGCTTTCCTTTGTAAAAATTGCATTATCATGAGGAAATAAGGACACATCCCCTGCCTCTCTAGCTACGGAGAGAACATGAAAATAAGTCCTTTATATCACAAGTTAGCTTAGTCAAAACTTCATCCAAGGAGATTGTTTCATGTATATAATTATGTAATCACAAGTCATTTCAATGCAATTTTGGAGTGAACTTCACTTGTGTTTGCGGTATTGGTTTGTTTGTTTGCACAAGTAAGCTCTTGCAACCCTCTACTTGGCAATGTGGGGTCTGAGAGGCCTAGTGCAGAGTATAAGGCTTCTTCAACTGGATGGGTGAACCGGAGAAGAATGGTTGGACCTAATTGTTATATGATTATATGATTCAAATACTGTACCTAATAATTGTTATAGGATTTTGTTATTTAATAGTATTTAATCAAATTGTTATATGATTATATGATTCAAATTATTATACTAATCTTTAGTTCACACACAAAGAAGTCTCATTCACCAGTGAATTTAGTGTCTAGATCATCATTATTTCATCAGGTACCCAAATCTAGAACAAAACTTGATCTTTCGAATTTCTTTGAACGTTAGTGCGGGTAATCCATCAACTCTGAGTAGTAATGTAAAGGTGCAATTAATTTAGATGGTGTATTGAATATGGACATAGAAAGAACTGTATTCTATAACTCAAGTGAGGGTGAGGCAATTCAATCAACTCGTCTGTGGGAGAGTTGAGTATGTACATCAAACTACATTCAAAAGCCTAAGTCATGGGTTTAGGGTAATCCATCAACTCTTATGTGGGGGGGTTGTATAACACTATGTGCTCCAACCTCAAGCCCTGCAATATGCATATCAGACCATAGTTTAGACTCTAGATGGATCTGTGCTAGTGCATACAGATACACGCACAATCCTACTGGTTACTTGAATAATGCAGGAAGAAGATTAAAACAAGAAAAAAAAACTCAGTGAAGGAATGGATCTAAAATGATTGCTTGACTAATGCAGAGATTAAAAATTCAAGAGGATAATGGATCTCAACTGGTTACTTCAATAATGCAGAGATCTAAAAGAAAAATAGTAATAATAATCAAGAGCACGACTCTCACATTAGGTATATATATATAAGACTATGTGGCTAAAACATCAAATCTCTAGTTACCAAAAGTGAAATACACCTGAAGTCATTGGCACTAATGGAGAAGCTGAAACTCACCATGCCCAAATGTTCGGTCTATCTGAGTTTTGTCTGGTCAGGTCTGTTTTTGTTTTGTTTGATCTGTATTTGTATGCGTGAGGTGTTGTGTGGTACTGGGAGGTGGAGGCAGACATTATATCAATTCATTTTTAAATCAACAGGTGCTAAAAGGATTCAATCCCATCCCACATCCTTCTCAGGTATGCAAATTTCTGTACCTATAATCTATTTTCATTGAGTTTCATTTTTTGAAGCTTGATAAAGATTTTAGATTGGGTTGTAATGTAAGTGACCTACATTACATTAGAAGATTGAATCAGAATTTTAACCGAATTATACCACTGATTTCCAGCAAACAGCTTCAATCAAAATGCATGCAGGTGAGGTCAATCAAAATGTAGTTAAGGCGTGTCCGTAATCTCAAGTAAAACTACAATATAGATGAATGAACTTGAACCTGAACGTCACGTCCCCTAGGTGGTGAGCTGCAGAGCGGAGGAATTGCCCGGGTCGGAGTTTTATGCTGAGCTATAAGCGCTGAGTTGAGCAGGAAGGTGAGTGAGCTGCAGGGGCTGAGTTGAGTTGGTTGGGGGAGCAGCCCGCAGTTTCCAAATTCCTCCATTTCGAATTGGAAATTACATTAACTCTCTGCGGTGGCAATTCTGTCAGACCAGCTTCGATTCCATCAAATCAGGAAATTAATGCAGAGTGGTGGCTGGAGGGTGGTGGAGCTAGGGGAGGGTGGCGGAGGGTGGAGGGATTGCCGATGGACAGAGCCAGACGTTTGTTCCAGCGGTGACGGAAACCGGGCAATTCCTCCGCCTAGTTAGACTACTCCTTTCCAAATTCCTCCATTTTGAATTGGAAATTGCATTAACTCTCCACGGCAGCAATTCTGGAAGACCAAATCCGATCCGATCAAATCAGGAAATAATGCAACGCAGTGGATGGAGGGTGGAGGAGGGCGGAGGGATTGCTGACGGCCGAAGCCGGACATTTTTTTGGATGGCAATGGAAACCAGGCAATTCCTCCGCTTAGTTAGACTACTACGAGTGGATAACGTTGGCCATGATAGATGCCTCAATTATCATATATCGATTATTCACGTATCCCACGTTCCTCGCTCTTTCATAGATACCTCAAGTCTTTTTAGGCTCTCAACCTACATATACAGAGGCCATGCCAATGAACAACTCAAGAAACTTTGCTACCTAAAGTATTTACAGGATCGATGCATAACCGCTCCAATAGAAGATGAGTGTTAGTTGACAGCTATTAAGTAGGGTAAGATTCCTAACCTTTTTGTTAATAATTTTTTGGGTTGCTTTGAGGTAATGCGAGACTACAATTAATTTTATTATTTTTATTTTTATTGGTGTGAGAGGTCCTAGTTGTTATTTAGTGTGATATTTTATCCTTGATTTATATGGAATATAAGAATATAAGTTAACAAATTGGATTTTCTTTAGATGCTAGGTAAGTATAATGATTTTTTTTTGTTTTTTATATGAAATATAAGAATATAAGTTAACAAATTGGATTTTCTTTAGATTTGAGGTAAGTAAAATGATTTTTTTTTTGTCTTTTTCTTTTTCTAAAAAAATCTAATTTAAAAAAAAAAAACTAAAAAATATTGTAAACACAACAACCACATTAAACTGAATTAGATTTGGTTACTATGAAATTTATTGAGAAATCAAATTTTCATCACTAAACCAAAATTTAAAGTAACCAAATGGAAATTTAGAATAAAGAAATACTCAAGCTAAAATTTATGTATTTTTGGCTATTTTGAGAGAACTTATATAGAATCTCTAAAACTGCATAGAACCCTTGTGATTTTCTCTAGCAAGTTCACTAAATTGAATTGGATCATCCATTTCTAATGCTCAAATCCTATAAACAAATATTTTCTATTAGAAGGTTAGGATGCATGAATCACCTAAAACTGATATAAATAAAGATCAAATTAGACACTAAACATTACTAAACAAAATTTACTTTCATTGTTCTTAAATTGTATCATCCATTTCTAATGCCTAAATCCTATAAACTAAGATTTCCTACACAAAACTAAAATGTATGAATCATCTAAAAATAATCTAAATAAAGATCAAATTAGAGACTAAACATTACTAAACAAAATTTACTATCATTGTTCTTTGACACAAAAACACACCAATCTTTACTAGCTAAAAAAGACACTATATATATAGACTAATACATCTACCGAGCATTTCAATCCATATCCTCACAAGAAAAAAGCCTAATGCAAAATTAGTTTAATTGCCAATCTAATAACTTCAAATATATCCGATTAAAACTCTACATTAAATCTATCCAAATTCAAGACATTAAACCCATATAAAAGGGGGTTTCCCCCTTTTAATTTTATCGATTTCATATAATAGAGGATCTTAATTTTATCAATTTCATATACCTAGATCCTGAGATATTTGCAAATAATTGTGCATTGAACTCAAATATAACCCAATCAATTAAGCAAATTGTTGATCAAGTTTAACTCTTTGGAATAGAAGGATTTAAACTGAATATAATATTAATAAAATATGTTACAATTAAATGAAGGGAAATGTATGCATATAAATTTTGCCATATTAATTATAATTTAGTATTAAAAACTTATTTTTAATGTATTTTAAAGGGTGTAGTTTAACTTATAGATAAAATGGTCTTTTTCACAACCATTTTTCTGGTTAATTTTAATCAAAATATGATAGAGATTTTTAAAAGCTTGAGTTTAAATTATTTAATTTGCATAATTCGAGTGCTTTGGGGTTTTTTAGGGTGATGAGTCTATTTATGCATCAAAAATAAATTTTAAACAACAAAAAATCTTGAAATTGTATTGTGAGATTTTGGTGAATTATGTTGAAAAAATTATTTCATCTATAAGTTAAAGTAAGTCATTTTAAAGTATATGAACGAATTAACTAACTATTATTAATCATATTTGATATACTATATATTTAAACATGAGATAAGGATAAATATTAGCTTTTATTATATTATATATATATATATATATTATATATATTATATTATATGAATGATAGTTGTAAAATAAATTAATTTAAGTCATGGGGGTTACCAGGTATATTTAAAAACTAATTATTTTAAAAATAAATAATTTTACAAATTTAGAAGAAAAATATTAAAATTAAATATTTATTTTGTTTGACTTCCATGGGGGGATTTGAACTTTGATTTTATGATTTTTATAATATTTCATAATATGAAGGTGATCACCAATTAAAATATTCTCAGAAATTAATTAAGCTTTCACAGTTATCATAATAATAAAAAAACATTTAAATCATGTTACATAATAGACCTTTATTACAACATTCTATGTGGAGTTCTATTCATACATGGATTTCGGATACCTAGATATGTTGTGGCTCGCATGTGAGATCTCAGAGTTGTAGACGTAGACGATGCCACCAGTACCCAAAATCTCAGATCCATTACGAAGTGGGCCAATGGATTGATGAAACATCCTTCGGGTTTCACGCCCCCTTACTACGGGCGAGGCCCTTCTGGTGACTAGGTCGCCTCCCTCCCTAATGTTAATGAAATGTTGGGATGCAACATTAATGTCTATTTCCCGAATCTATTAATGACCATTTTAGGGTTCATTGGTTACAACATGATGGGTGCCCAAACTCATGCAACCACACTCGCGGAAGTGACAGGTCACTTGCAAGCTGTATACGAAGTGAGGGCTCCAATTTCGAATTTAAATTAGAAAATCTACCCAAATCCACTAGCAATTAATGAGAGGAGGGTGGGGAGTAAATGTCTATAAATGTTCCCTAAACGTTGCATACACCTCCATTATCATCAAATCTGTCATGCGCGGGAGGTCAGACAAGGCCATGTAAAATCAAATTTCGTGTTTGAACTTCCATCTCATTTCATTTCGACGTTCAATTTCATTATGTCGGAAACAGGGGAGAGGGAGAGGGGCTTTGAATGTTCATTTCATCGAGAGGAAATAGGGGAGAGGGCAACCATTCCGTCAAGCTCCCGATAAAACAGGGGAGAGTTATGTCGATTGAGAAAACAAAGCTCTGGAGGAAATAGGGGAGATTGCCACCATTTCGTTGAGTGAGAGAAAAATAGGTGGTTTTCAGAAATTTGCCCAAAGGTCTGATGGTGCCTACTATTTTCATAAGGAGAGTTGCCTATTATTTTTAGAGGGAGAGTTTCCTATTGTTTTCAAAAATTTGCCGAGTGCATTTCTCTTCTACCAAGTGAGATAGGGTGAGCAT